>JAABOM020081554.1:0-76022 GCA_011800125.2 Solanum clarkiae | reverse complement strand
AGGAATATATACATTAAACTCAACTAATCTTAATAGGGTAATGAGGTAAACTAGCTTATTTTAAGACAACTTTTCACCGAATTTTATTCATAATGTATACATGTAATTAGATTTAGTGTCTGTTCCTCCTCCTCCTTCTTTTTCTTCTTTTCCTTTGTTTTCTTCACTTTTCTTCTCCTCTCTGTTACTTTATGGAGTCTCTTCGCAATGAGGATGGAGTTCGGGAGATGAAAGTGAAGATTGAAGACGCTGAAGAGGAATGAAGAGAAAATCGAAAAATAGTTCAGGTGAAATTCTTTCGATAGATGTCAAGGATTCGGAAGAACTGCGGATGATCACTAGGGGGAATAAGGTGATACCAGTTATGAGAATGTTGGTCTTAATTTTGATTATGCGTTATCTGAATTTTTTCCCTGCCAATGAAGAGAAGGTGCAGGTAGTTACCCCTTATGTTCATGATCAGAGGAAATTATTGATCCTCCAGTGGTGCTGCCTCTAGCTAATCCATCATTGGTGGATTTGGAAAAGCGTATGAAAATTTCTCCTCCCGAAGAGATCGTATTAGGTGGGGAGGTATCATCATTAATAACTACAGAAGCTAATTGGGATTTCGAATGGATGGAGTAGATATGGTCATCTTGCAGTTAAGAAGAGTACCAATGCTTGAATAAGCAAGATATATAGTTGAAATTCCTGGCTAGTAGATTTAATTTGTGTAAAATCCCCAGCTACATAGGTGTGGACAATTAGGGGTTGTTTGGTTACTAGTTAGAGTTATGAATGTATTAGTTACACGGGGTTAAGTTATGTAGGTATTAATTTTGCAATTTTAGATTATGTAAAGTTTAAAAGAAATTAATGAGTTAATTCTTTCTCTTAATTCAAAAATATTTAATGAGCTAATATTCATTACTAGGTAAATGTCCGCACTTTGCAAGATGATGAACTATCTCATAATCTTACTCATGAGCATTTGATAATATGTGTGGTTTTATTTCATGTTCAATTGACACATGGTATCTTGAGATTGTTGGGAGGGGCTTGGCTTCTTATAAACATATAATCCTTACAAGTTTAAAGGGCTTATTATGTATCAAGCCATAAAATTAAGTAACTTGTGCAATTAATTATAATCATAATGTATGGACCAACTTATCTAGTAACTTTGACTAATTTAATGAAGGACTCATTATCTCCTTTCATTGTAGTACAATTTATCAAGTAACTTTGAATATTTAATAAAGGACTCATTATCTCCTTTCATTGTACTACAATTTATCAAGTAACTTTGACTAATTTAATAAAGTACTCCTTATGTCCTCCCATTGTACTACAATTTATCGAGTAACTCTGTCTATCAAAATTTGAACAAATGAAAAGAAATTACCTTTTCTAACTTCATTATCTTTAACCCTCTTCATTAAGTACTAGGTCTCATTTCGTGACCATCATACATCATTCATTGTAATTTATAAATTTTTTCTTAGGTTACCATTTAATCCCATATTAAAGAATTTTGTTGTGGTTATTTTGAATTTTTAAGCATGATCATATCTTGAAGTTACTATTAAATTGATTAACTAATCTTAATAATTATCTAAATTAGCTTACTTTTAGACATCTCTTTATCAAATTTAATGAATAATACTTGATTCTTGTAACGGACATGTAATAAGTGAAAAAACTCAAGATTTGATTCTTTTTTATTTCTCTTCTCTTTTTACAAAACATTCTCCGATAAAACAAACAAAAAAACCACATATATAATGCTCCTTTCCTCCTCCTCCTCCTTCTTCCTTTGATTTGTTTTCTCTGCTTTTCGTCTTCTCTCTATTGTTTTATAGAGTCTCTTCATAATGAGGATTGTGTTTGGGAGATGAAAGTTGAGATTGATAATGCTGAGGAGGAAATAAAGAGAAAATCAGAAAAAAGGTTCAAGCAAAATTCCTTCGGCATACGTTAAGGATTTCGAAGAACTAGGTCCTACTAATTTTGGGGAATTAGGTGATAACATTTATGAGAATGCTGGTGTTGATTTTGATTTTCTATTATATGATTTTTCCTATGCAGATGAAGAGAAGGTGCAGGTAATTACCCCTTATGTTCATGATGGGAAAGAAATTGTTGATTCTTTAGTAGTGCTTACTTCAACTGATTCGTCATTGGAGGATTTGGAAAAGCATATCAAAATTCCTCCTCCAAAGAAATCACATCAGGTGGGGAAGGATCATCATTAATAACTACCGGAGCTAATTGGAATTTAGAACAAATGGAGTGGATTGATCTGGTCCACCTTGCACTTAGAAGAGTACCAATGCTTGCATAATCAAGATAGATAAAATCCCTGGCTAGTAGATTTAATTTGTGTGAAATCCTGGACTACATAGGTTTGGACAATTAGGCGTTGTTTGGTTACTGGTTAGAATCTTGAATGTATTAGTTATGCAGGGTTAACTCATGTAAATGTTATTTATGCAAGATTAATTGTGTAGAGTTCAAAAAAATTAATGAGCTAATTCTTCTTCTTAATTCCAAAATGTTTAAGGAGTTAATATTCACTATTAGGTAAAATGACTTTTGCGCATGCGAATTTCGAGTTGAAATTTTTGAAGGACAGCTCAAAGTTCTTGAATTTTGATTTTCTTTAAGAGAACATATGAGAGGTAAAGATTGTCCCACTGGGCATGCCAATTTGTTAGCTACTAAGTTTCATTTTTGAAAAATAGCAATCAACAAAGAAAAATAGCAACAAACAATGATATTTATATTTCAGTAATTTGTGCGAAGGTTACAATCTTTATAAAATCTAAAAAAGATGTAATCCTCTAATTCTTCTCTTTATAATCTTCAACTCAATAATTTACCTTGTTCTTGAATCGATGAAACACTTGCGGCTGAACACTTGGAGATGAAGACTTCTTTATATGCAAAAGACTTGCAGATCACCACTGAAGAACACAAATTTCTATGTATTTCTGTGTGTCCTTTGATCCTATGAAGACTCCTTTATGTAGGTGTGAGCTAGGGTTTTAGGGGTACTTTGGTCCATGTATTTTAAGAGATTTGGGCTTTAGACTTGAAGAGTATGAGTTAGGCTCATCTTGCCGACTTAATGGATTAACCCAAATGTAATTTGGGCTTTGTTTACGTGATATCACTTTAATTTGAATTTCGATCCAACCTTGTTAATCAATAATTAGATTTGATTCATATTAAATATGAATTTTATTAATAAAACTTCTTGTCTAACAACAACTTTCATTATCTTATCTCTGTTTGGTGAGGTAGATTAATTCATGGTGGTACATTTATAATACATCTCTTAAGTTGTATAAAATAACAATTTAAGATATATATATGAAATCGTTGGTCGTTTAATTTCAGCTTATTACTTGTTCCCTTTGTTGGTGCATTGCCTATTTGCTTTTTATATGCTTTGGATTAGTTACACATGCACTTGTGCCTTGCTTGTTTGTTTTGTCGTTAGAATGATTTTTGTTACTTTTATGGTAGTTATATTCTATCATTTATTTTTCAGTATTAGTCATTTTTTTGCTTTTCTTTTCCTTTGTTTTCCATATCTAGTATCTTTGGCTTATGGGGATTGATTTATGAGACGAGGGATTTTCGAAAATAACCTCTCTATCTATATTAGGTTGTAGTAAATTCTATGTACATTTTACCCTTCCCAAATTCTACTTGTGAGATTCCAATGAATATGATGTTGTTGTTATTGTTTATATAACTTTTTACATATCTAGCTTTCTTGTAATCTATATTTGAAGAATATAATTGGACAATATATGAAAATTACATGCTTTGAAGGCAAAGAAAGGTACATGTCAATTCTTTTCTGCAAGGACCCGAATCTCATGAGACTTTATTGATACTTAAAATCAAGATTCCGGAGGTGTGTGACCCATAGGGGATACTTGTTCATGACTTTGTATGGCTTAAGAAGGAATTTTAGGCTTGTGTCCCTCCATGGTACCTCCCATGGGCTGTGGTCCTCACCACTAGTCATGGAAGGGAACCTTGGTAGGTTCCATAGCCTTCCAGCCAATTTCCCAAGAAATTGGCTAAGGCAGCCACCAAGAGACCTTGCATAGGCCGTCCAACCCACCGCGAGCTATGGTGGGGTCTCGTTGTACCCACCACGATCCATGGTGAGGGTTTTCATCAATCCCTTCTCCTAAAATGTAGTTCTAAGTATAAAATTCCCATTTCGACACTTGTGTCATTTGTACAGACCATTGTGCAATAAGTGCACCTTTGAGTGAATCATGAAATTATTAGTCGAATTGTCCTTAGTATGAAATTTGGTTAAGTGTCTGAAGACCCTTATCACGGACCATTGTAAAGTCGATGGTGTATTGCATGAACCGTGGTGCCCTTTCATATGCCACTTGGGCATTTTTTTAGTACTCATTTCATTAGTGGATTTCTCGTAGTTTTGGTGACTTCTATGGTGACTTCTAAGTGTCGTTTGTTACTTTCTAACCTATGCTAAACCACTTAAAATATCTTTACTCCATTCTTATTCAAATTCATTCATTACACTTATAACTATAGAAATTCTCTCTTTTAGGAACTCCTCTCAAGTGTGCCATTGGAGATTCAACTTGGAGCTCAAGGAAGAGTCTTCTTCTCAAATCAGTTTCTTCTTAATCCTTCTAGATATCTAAAGTATATGGGATTAATTAATGGTCCCTTTCAACCATGAAGATCCCAAACACTTTTCACTTCTTAATTTATGAATTTCAAGCTCTCTTTGAATATGGGTCCTTTAGATAAATGCTAATTTGATTCAATTGAGATATGAGCTATATTTAATTAATATTTTTAAAGTTATTTCAGCCTTAATATGTTTAATTGCATTGATATTATAAAGGTTTGAATATGCATGTCCATTTAAATGTTGAATTTAGGCATGGGTAATCTCAAGTATGCTTTAAATGTGAATTTCTTCATGGATTTAATTTGATTTCATATTATATTGTTATTTTAAGTATGAATCTCTATTTTCCATGCTATTCTCTCATCATTCATGCCATATGCATGCGTGAACATTAGTTTTCATGAAGTTTATAAAATGCTAGTTAAGACCCAATTATATTTATGAATATGATTTTAAGGAAAGTATGGTGATGACATGACCTGTGATCACATAATGTCTATGATATGTTTCTTTGAGCAACTATTGATGTTTACACCAATATGTACAAGTATGAAGGAGCTATTTCTATGCATGAAAATATGACACAAAGTATAATTGACCTTTTAGCCCAAGTTTGCATGATTATGAAGTATGTTTGACTTTGAAGCCTAAGCATATATGAAGATGATTTAAAAGACTTGCGCCTCCTTTTAAGCACGTATATGTATATGTATTCTCGTGGGATGATGACTTAGCACTGAGCGGGCTTATATGAGGGAGGATGTCCCCAAGGTCCCTTATATAAATTCTCAAGTCCCATAACTATGTGTCAAGCATAGGTTCATGTTTATGCCCTTTTAAGGATAATTATGTTAAGGATCTATCTTTGGCAAGTAGGTCTCCTCTTTATCCATTGTACGGAAGATGATAGTGTTCTAAGTTATAGCTCACTTGGTCTTATGTCAGTTGAGGTCACATCTCTGCTATGTTGAAAGTATTATGACCTTCATGCATCATGGATTTCATGGTATATTGATATTACCTTCTTTCCTATATATTTCCTTCTATATATGTGCTCTTGTCATCTAATATTGTATACATGTTTAATGAGTTCATATGCATTGCATGCACATATATATAGTACATTCGAATGTACTAACAGATATTATTTGCCTACATGATCTAACCATTTAGGGATCGGAGACTATCTTCATCCATCTTTTGGCGGTTAGCTTGGATTGTGGGAGTTGCTTGTGGTGAGTCCTATCGTTCAAGGACAAGCCACCTTCTATCCACCTATTATGATATTTTCAGTTATGTCTTCGCCTTAAAGGTGAGCCCGGGACATGTCTTGGCCATCGTCCTAGTCTATGACTTAGAGGAATTTTGTACAGGCTTGTGTTATGTTATGCTACTTGCTATAGAGATTATGATTAGGGGTATTTCTTGATGTTGATGATATAATGTTATGTTTATGATGATTTTTGGAAATGTGGAAAGTCCTA
Organism: Solanum clarkiae; assembly: GCA_011800125.2. Classification (NCBI taxonomy): domain Eukaryota; kingdom Viridiplantae; phylum Streptophyta; class Magnoliopsida; order Solanales; family Solanaceae; genus Solanum; species Solanum clarkiae. Next base: position 69,860 of record JAABOM020081554.1, on the reverse strand, counting down.
TATCACTTCTATCCCCACAGCATGAGTCATACTTACCCGCCACTTAGTTCTTATGTGCTATGTGAATCCATGCAAATTCCTATCCGCATAATGTGAGTCATACTTTCCCGTCCCTTAGAACTATGTGTTTATTGCCTACTTATGTGTTTTCTAACTAATGATGTATATGTGGATGTTATGAGACTTGCTTGGGGACTCTCGAGTTTCCATTCGCCATGTCACTCTTAGGCTCTAGGCCCGGATCATGAAAAGCTTGGTATCAGAGAACTGGCTTATAAATGATCCTCGAAGTCAAACATGTCACGTTAAGTAGAGTCTTATTCATTGGTGTGAAGTGCACCATACTTATGAGTGGGAGGCTATGATGGCGTTTTAGGAATTGCCTCACTTTTTCATATCTTATGTTGTGCTATGAACCATGTCTTAAGACTTCCTAACTTTGACGATGTTCTTGATGCCTTGCTGAAGATGTCTCCAAAAAGAACCCCTTTACCGAGATAGGCCCCGATAAATAAGGATCAAGTCCATCAAGAGCCTATGGGGGAGCCGGTTACTTAGGATGAATTCTGAACTACCTTTGCTATGCTTGCCCGAGTGGTGACCAACCAGGCTAGGAAGGCTGATCCTCCTCCTCATGTCTTCACTCTAGCTTCTAGAGTAAGAGATTTTACTCAGATGAATCCTCCGAAGTTTCATAGATCAAAAGTTGATGAGTGAAACGCCCCAAAATGTGCCCAAAAATGCGCCTCGGAAATGCTCATAACCGTAATTTTCATATATCTCAACATTCGTGCATGATATCAAAAATCCGACTTCAGATTCTTGATCAGGGCGCAAAATTGAATGAGGAATGGGTATAACTCAAATTTTAGAGGACTCGTAGCAAAATATGAATTTTGCAAAAATTTAAATTTCCAGAAGCAGTTCGCGTTGGCTCCATCAGGCGGAGCCGTCGCGAAGTAGTGTATTTTGTTGCAAGTTTTTTTATTTCGGTCCAAGGATATGAGGTCTTGGGCCTAAGCCTCCCTATGTGTAACACTTATACTTAGTCATTTTTCAACCCCATATCATTCAAGACATTCCCCAAAACCCTCTGTAACACTTGGCCAAATATTTCACCCAAAATCAGGTGTCCCAAACTCATTTCAGATCTCAAGCAATTCATTCAAACTTTAAATTCTCATTCAAATCTTCATCAAGGAAATCTCTAAATTTGAGGTATGCGGCTTTCAACCATTGGGTCCTTTCATCCATAGTGCCCAACCTTCCTTTCTATATAAATTGCATGTTTCTAAGTTGATTACTTATAGGGGTATTACTTAATACGAACTTGATTATAAACTATGTTGGGGTTTTATAAGATGTGACTGTTTTAGCATGTTTTGAGCTATGAATCTATAATATATTATAAGATTTGATGAGGGGTTTTAATGTACCTTGCATAAGGGTATTACCAAGTATTGGTAGTTTGATTTACATTAAGTTTTCTCACATGATTTCACTCTTGAATTGCATGATTTTGAACTAGCAATACACACCCATCAAGTGTTAGATAAAATATCCAGTTAAGGGTTCTTGAGTTTTTGAGGGTCTATAGCATGACTTATGAGTTAAGTCAATTTATGATGATGAAAGGAATGTATATATGTGTTGATTTCTTGAAAAGTATCTATAGTGTTTCAAGTTGACTACACCTTGTTGAGGGGGTGCTATGCCTCAATCGCCTTATCAGGGGTTGCTACGCTCGTACTACCATGTTGAGGGGTATATACCTTGGCCACCTTACGGGGGGTGCTATGCTCGTATTACCATGTTGAGTAGGGTGCTATGCCCGTATTACCATGTTGAGGGGTATAAACCTTGGCCACCTTGTCGGTGGTGTTATGCTCGTACTACCATGTTGAGGGGTATGTACCTTGGCCACCTTGTCGGGGGGTGTTATGCCCGTACTACCATGTTGAGGAGTATATACCTTGGCCACCTTGTCAGGGGGTGCTATGCTCGTACTACCATTTTGAGGGGTATGTACCTTGGCCACCTTGTATGGGGGTGTTATGCCCCTACTACCATGTTGAGGGGTATATACCTTGACTACCTTGTCGGGGGGTGCTATGCCCAGTACAACCAATTGAGGGGTACGTACCTCAATCAACTTCCAAGGGGGTGATTTTCCTTGGATTCCAGGTACTAGTTTCTTGGTCTATGATGATGGTCTCTTCCTACATGTAATATGTTCTATACATGCATGTTTTACTTCAAGCATTGATCATGCAAGCCATATTGCTATTAGTTTTATTCATTGCTTATGTATATGCATTTTGATTTTGTTGCCTATCTCTTGTTGCATTGCATCCTACATACTTAGTGCATTCAATGTACTAACACATACTCTATGCCTACATATGTTACCACGTAGGAACCGGAGTACCTCACAATCATCCTCCCCGTGGCTAGTTGGTCATCTTCAAGATAAGTTATTGGTGAGTCCTCAAGTTCGGGGACACTAGCTTTGCACTCTTACTTTGGTTATTTCCTTATGTTGAACTCTTGATACTATGAGGGTGAGCCCAAAAAGTGTCTTGGCCCCCGCCCTATCTATGCTAGATGTGTTGTTGGACAAATGTAATTATGCTTGAGCTTTGAGTTTTCTATGATTTATATTGTTAAAGACTTCTCTTAGTCCCTTTTTCCTTATCTATACTCTCTTGTTGTTGCTTAATTGTTTAATTACTTAAGTGCTTCTGCGGCCAAGGATGTGGCCCAAATATGGTTTACTCAATGGAAGAAGGAGAAGAGGAACAACAATGTGATCTTTTGGGAGGAGTTTAAGGTGGCATTTCTCAACCGGTTCCTCTCTCTTAAGCTAAGGGAAGCCAAAATGATGGAATTTATAAATCTAAAGCAAGGGTCAATGAGTGTGAGGGAGTATGCCCTCAAGTTCAATCAACTCTCTAAATATGCTTCACAATTGGTGGCCAAGCCAAGGATTAGGATGAACAAGTTTATGATGAGTGTATCCAATTTGGTGAATGAGGAGTGTCGTGCCACCATATTGATAAGTGATATGGATTTGTCCCGCCTCATGACTTATGCCGAACAATTGGAGGGGGAAAAGTTGAGAAATAGAAGAGGTAATGAGGCCAAGAGGGCCCGTTTTGAAGATAGATTCCAAGGTCCTAAGGGTGGCCAATTTAATCAACGCCAAGGGTCTTCAAATGCTGCTAATAGAAGGTTTGCTAATGATAACCCAAGGGTCCAAGGTGGTTGTAGTGTGGTGCCAAATGCTATGTGTCCAAGATGTGGTAGAGGCCATGACGACCCATGTTTGGGGAACACTATTGCTTGCTATAGTTGTGGGGAAGTGGGTCACAAAATGATTGATTGTCTTTGCAATCGCAACAAGGGTAGAGATGGTCATCCACAAGGACAAGGTGCAAATGTGGGTCCTAGCAAAAGGGGTGGTCAACAAGGTGGTTCCCCAAGGCATAATTGGTTCTATGCTCTTTAAGGGAGGTAAGAGGTAGATAAAGTACCCGATGTCATCACCAGTATGTTGAAAGTCTTTGATCTTAATGTGTATGCATTGATAGACCTGGTTGCCACTTTTTCTTTACTTACTCCTTTTATTGCCAAAAAGTTTCATGTTAAACATGAATTATTGTGTGAGCCATATGAGGTGTCTACTCCCGTTGGTGCATCCATTGTTGCTAGAATGGTCTATAGAAATTGTCCCATGTCCATTTTGCATAAAATATTACCTTATGATATTGTTGAGTTGGATATGATGGATTTGTATGTCATTCTTGGGATGGATAGGTTCCATGAATATTACGCCTCTATTGATTGTAGAACCCGTGGGGTCAAATTCTGATTCCCTAATGAACCCATCCTTGAGTGGGAGAGCTATGATGTCGTGGTCAAGGTTAGGTTTATTTCTTGCATTAAAGCCCAAAAGTTGATTTCTAAGGGGTGTCTCTATCATCTTGTGAGGGTTAGGAATGTTGAGTCCAAAGTCCTTCCTATAGTGTTGGCTCAAGTGGTTAATGAGTTCGTCGAGTCTTTACTACTGAGCTTCCCAGTGTTCCTCCCAAAAGAAAAATAGATTTTGGCATATACCTGTTTTCTGATACTCAACCAATTTCTATTCCCCCTTACCACATGGTCCTGGTGGAGTTGAAGGAGTAATTGAGGGATTTGTCGAAGAAGGGTTTTATTAGGCCTAGACCACTACCTTTGGGTGCACCGGTGTTGTTTGTGAAGAAGAAGGATGGTACTCTTAGAATGTGCATTGACTATCGAAAACTCATTAGGGTCACCATAAAGAATAAGTATCCTCTACCAAGGATTTGATGATCTTTTTGACCAACTTCAAGGGGACAACCACTTCTCTAAGATTGATCTTCAGTCTGGGTATCACCAAGTGAAGGTGAAAGAGTGTGAAATTCCCAAGATGGCCTTTCGGACTTGGTATGGGAACTATGAGTTTGTGGTTATGTCCTTCGCTTTGACTAATGCACTGACTATCTTCATGGATCTTACGAATAGGGTCTTTAAACCCTATCTTGATTTTTTTGTGGTGGTATTTATTGATGATATTTTGATCTATTCCCATAGTGAGAAGGAGCATGAGAACCATTTGAGAGTGGTGTTGCAAATCTTGAGGGAGGAGAAGTTGTATGCTAAATATAAAAATGCAAGTTTTGATTATAAAAGGTTGGCTTTCTAGGTCGTGTGGTGTCGGGTGATGGTATTAAGGTGGATCCTAAAGAGATGGAGGTGATGAGGAATTGGCCTAGGCCTTTGACTCATTCAAACATTAAAAGTTTCTTGATCTTAGCGGGTTATTAATGGAGGTTTGTGAATAGGTTCTCTTCTATTTCTTCTCCTATGACTAAGTTTACCCAGAAGAAGGAAAAATTTGTGTGGACCGATGAGTGTGAAAAAAGTTTCCAAACTTTGAAAGATAAGCTTGTCTCCGCTCCTATTTTGTCTATACCGGAAGGGTTAGAAGGGTTGGTTGTGTATTGTGAACCTCAAGAATTGGTTTGGGTTGTGTTTTGATGCAAAATGGTAAGGTGATAGCTTATGCCTCTAGACAACTTAAGATGCATTGGCCACCATGGTATTTGCTTTGAAAATTTTGTGTCATCACTTGTATTGGGTCTATGTTGATGTGTTCACCAATCATAAGAGTCTCCAATATGTGTTCACCTAAAAAGATCTCAACTTGAGACAACAAAGGTGGTTAAATCTTCTTAGGACTATGATATGATTGTGCATTATTGTCACGACCCAAGCCTAGGGCCTAGATGTGACACGACAAATGGGGAACCCGTAGGGACCCAGTCAAGCCTCTGAACATATCATTACACTTCTTTGGTCGCTGAAGCAATTAAAATAACAGCAAGAGAGTAGAAATAGGGAAACACGGGGCTAAGAGACATCGTTCATATCATATCATCATAGAGTCAAAGAGAGTCAAGGCTCATAGCGTCATTACATAACTTGTCCAACAACACCTCTAGACATAGAACTTAGCGGGGGCGAAGACAAATAACTGGGCTCACCCTCATAGTCAAAGCATACAATAAAGAAAAGAGAGTCTATAAATAGCACAAATCAGGAAAAGTATGTCCTCGAAGTTGAGGACTCACCAACTTACTTTTAGAGATATCGCACTAGGCACGTGGAGGAGGAGGATGATCAAGTAGGGCTCCGGTTCCTACATGGTAACATCATGTAGGTATAGAGTATGCGTTAGTACATTTGAATGTGCTAAGTACATAGGATGCAATGCAAACAATAGATAAGCGACATAGTCAAAATGCATAATTAAGCAATAGATGATCAAATATATGGCATGCATGAATGATACGTTAACCATACATTTTAGCAAACACTTCGTGGGTGTGCAACGCTAGTATAAAACCATGAAATTCAAGAGTGAAATCATACAAGTAAGCTTGAAGTTAATCAACCCATCAATACTAGGTAAAACCATCATGTAATATAAATCTCAAGTTAGATCAAAGATTCATAGCTCAAAACATGCTTAAACAGTCACACTTCTGTGAAACCCCAACATAGTTCATAGTCAATTTCATAATTAGTAGGATCCATAAGTAAATCAACTTAGACTCATGTAATTTATGTAAAAAGGACGCTTGGGTACCATGGGTGAAAGGATCCAATTTTTGAAACCCACATACCTTGACTTTGGAGAATTCTTTATGAAGATTGAAAATGGAGACTTGAATCTTGAGTGAAATCCATAAGATCCAGAATGAGTTTTGGTACTTGAATTTTGGGTGAAATATTTGTCTAAGTATTTGAGAGAGTCTTTGGGAATATCTTGTATGATATGAAGGTGAAATATGGCTAGGTATAGGTATTTTCACGAATGGGAAGACTTAGGCCCAAGACCCCCAAGCGTTGGACTGAAATGAAAACCTACACAAAAAAAATGTACAGAACGCGCCCTTGGCGCTTTGCGCCTTGGGCGCGGAAACGTCACTAGAAATCACATTTTGCGATTTCCAAATTTTTGATACGGTTGCTTAAAAATTGCAGATAGACCCATTTTCACTCAATTTTGTCCCCTAATCAAGTGTATGAAGTCGGATTTTCGATATCACGCATGGATTTTGAGATATATAGAAATTACGATTTCAGGCACTTCTGAGGCACATTTTTGGGGGTCATTTCAATATCTCCCCCTTGGGAAAATTCATCCCCGAATGTCAAAGAAATGTGTATAAGAAGAGTAATCATGAAAATATTAGCCCCAACAAGAATTCAATAATGTACTTAAACACCATTTTCAAAATCTCAATCATAAGTATAAAAAGAACATTACCATGAACTTGTTAACTATTACATGAATGCATGCATATGACATATAGGGCTGATATATGACATGAAATCACATTAAAAACTTAGAATTAGTACCTTAGGCTTGAGTGAAATCGAAAATACGGGGATATCGTTTTTGCATGTCCGCTTCGGCCTCCCATGTAGCATTTTAGACTTATTGATTCCTCTAAAGGACCTTAACGAAAGCAACATCCTTGTTCCTTAGCCTCTTCACTTGCTTATCAAAGATCTCTACTGGAAAGTCCTCGTAAGTCAAGTTATCTTCAACAACACCCACAATATTCAATGGGACAATAGCATCCGGATCACCCACACACTTCCTCAACATAGTCACATGGAAAACCAGATGAACCAGATCAATTTCACTAGGCAACTCCAACTCATAGGCCACCTTACCAATCTTCCTCAACACCCTAATGACCCACAAATCTTGGACTTATTTTACCCTTCTTACTAACACGAACCACACCTTCACGTGTGACACCTTCAAATAGACCCAATCACCAACTTTAAATTCAAGCTCTTTTCTCCTCACATTGGCATAGGACTTTTGACAACTTTGGGCTATTTTTCACCTTTCTCTAATTAATCTTACCTTATCCATAGCCTCCATAACCATATCCGGACCCAAAAAAGCCATTTCTCCTACTATAAACCACCCAACTGTTGACTTACAACATCTACCATAGAAGGCCTCAAAAGAAGTCATACCAATGCTATAACGATAGCTATTGTTGTAAGCAAACTCAACCAATGGAAGTTGATCATCCCAACTATCCTTAAACGCCAAAATACAAGCCCTGAGAATATCCTCAAGAGTTTGGATAGTTCTTTCGGCTTGACCATCCGGTTGAGGGTGAAAGGCCGTACTAAGCTTAACCTTGGTCCCAAGACCTCTTTGGAAGGACCTCTAAAAGTATGAAGTGAATTGAACACTATGATCCGATATGATAGAAAAGGGCACCCCATGCAATCTCACTAACTCATAAATGTACAATTTAGCATAGTCTCCGGCCCCATAAGTAGTCTTAACTGGTAGAAAATGAGCCGATTTTGTCATCCTATCAACCACGATCCAAATAGGATCAAAACCATTCTTAGTCTTAGGCAACTCAACCACAAAATCTATGTTAATTTCGTCCCACTTCAAAGTAGGAATTTCAATGTCATAGGCCACCCGAACTTTGATGTTTGGCTTTGACTTGTTGGCAATTCTGGCAACCGGATACAAATTTGGCAATGTCTTTCTTCATACCACCCCACCAAAACACATCCCTCAAATCTCTATACATCTTGGTAGAACCGGGGTGAACAAAATAAGAAGAATTATGAGCCTCATCAAAGATCTCTCTCTCTCAAGCCATCAACATTAGGCACATATAACCTACTTTGGTACCAAAGGGCAGCATCTCCCCCACCCGAGAAAACCTCCACCTTGCCCTCTCTCACCAAGGCCTTCAATTCTAACAAAGAGGGGTCAAGATCTTGCTTTGCTTTTACCACATCAACTAAGGAAGATTTTGAACCATCAACAACCACAATACCACCATTGTCAACCTCTTCCAACCTAACCCCCAATCTAGCCAATCGATGAACCTCTCTGGCCATCTCTTTGCCCCCATCAACATGAGCTAGGCCACCTGTAGATATCCTACTCAAAGTATTCTCCACAACATTAGCCTTACCGGGATGATACACACTCATATCACAATCCTTAAGAAGTTCTAACCATCTTCTTTGCCTCATGTTGAGATCCTCTTGAGTGAACACAGATTGGACTCTTATGATCAATAAACACATCAACATGCACTCCATACAAGTAATGATACCAAATTTTAAAAGCAAAAACCAGGGTGGCCAATTCAAGATCAAGAGTAGGATAATTCTTTTCATGCACTTTAAGTTTCCTAGAAGCATAGCGTATAACCTTACCATTTTGCATTAAGACACAACCCAAACCAATCCAGGAGGCGTGACAATACACCACAAACACTTCCAACCCTTCTGGTAGAGACAAGATAGGAGCAGAGACAAACTTATCCTTCAAGGTTTGGAAACTCTTTACACACTTATTGGTCCACACAAACTTAGCCTTCTTTTAAGTCAACTTAGTCATGGAAGAAGCAATAGAAGAGAACCCATTCACAAACCTCCGGTAGTAAACTGCTAAGTCCAAGAAACTTCTAATGTCCGATAGGGTCAATGGTCTAGGCCAATTTATAGTCACATCCGTTTTAATAGGATCCACCTCAATACCATCCCCCGACACCACACGATCTAGAAGGACAACCTCTTTCAATCAAAATTCACACTTCTCATATTTAGTATACAACTTCTCTTCCCTTAATCTTTGTAGCACTACCCTCAAACGAGACACATGTTCCTCCTTACTATTAGAAAAGATCAAAATATTATCAATGAAAACCACCAAAAATAAATCAATGTAGGGTTTACAGACCCTATTCATAAGATCCATGAAGATAGCCAGTGCATTGGTTAATGAAAAGACATAACTACAAATTCATAATGTCCATACCTAGTCCAGAAGGCTATCTTGGGAATGTCACACTCCCTCACCTTAACTTGATGATGCCCAGACAGAAGATCAATCTTAGAGAAGTGACTAGCCTCTTGAAGTTGGTCAAACAAATCATCAATACTTGGGAATGCACATTCTAAGAGCCCCATCTTTTTTTCTTCAAAAACAATACTGGTGTACCCCAAGGTGACTGTCTAGGCCTAATAAAACCCTTCTCCAACAAGTCCCACAATTGCTCCTTCAACTCCTTTAACTTATATGGGGGAATAGAAATGGGTTGGGTATCGGGAAGGAGGTCTACACCAAAGTCTATTTCCCTTTTAGGAGGAACATTGGGAAGGTCACTTGAAAAGAAATCAAGGAACTTCACCGACTCTATAGGAAAGACTTTGGACTCAACATCCCTAACCCTCACAATATGATAGAGACATCCCTTAGAGATCAACCTTTCAGCTTTAATGCCAGAGATAAACCTTCCGTTGATCACCGGATCATGACTCTCCCACTAAATGATGGGTTCATTTGGGTATTGGAATTTGACCCTATGGGTTCTATAATCAATAGAGGCATAATATGCATGCAACCAATCCATCCCAAGAATGATATCAAAATCAACCATATCCAGCTCAATGAGATCACAAAGCAATATTTTATGCAAGGCACAAATGGGATAATTTCTATAGACCTTTCTAGCAACAATAGATGAACCAATACAAGTAGACACCTCATAAGACTCACACAATAATTCGGGCTCAACATGAAACTTTTTGACAATAAGAGGAGTAACAAAAGAAAGAGTGGCATCCAAATCTATTAACACATACACATCAAAATAAAAGACTTTTAACATACCGATGACGACATCGGGCTCCTCATCAACCCCTTTTCTTCCATGGAGAGCATAAAATTGACTGTGTCTCGGGTCTCCAGCTTGTTGGCCTCCTCTACTCAAAGGAACCACATTAGCACCCCGGCCTTGTGGACGAACATCCTTACCCTTGTTACAATTTCGTGGACAATCAATCATCTTGTGGCCTACTTCCCTACAACCAAAACAAGCATTGGTATCCCTCAAACATAGGCCACCATGACCCCCACCACACTTTGGACACACAAGTCTAGGCATCAAACCACCAACCTCTTGGGGCCTTGGGTAGTCAATGGCAAATCTCCCACTAGGAGAATGAGAAGACTCTTGGCCTTGGTGAAATAGGTCACCCTTGTGACTTTGGAACTTACCATCGAAACGGACCCTCTTGGCCTCATGACCCCTTCTCTTTCTCAATTTCTCCCCCTCCAATTGTTCAACATATCATCAAGTGGGACAAATCAATGTCATTAATCAACATGGCAGTATGACATTCTTCACTCACCAAATCGGATACACCCATCACAAAATTATTCATTCTAGACCTCGAGTCGACAACCAAGTGTGGAGCATATTTTGAGAGTTCGTTGAACTTGAAGACATACTCCCTCACACTCATAAACCTTGCTTCAAATTCATGAACTCCATCATTTTGGCCTACTTAAGCTCAAGAGGAAAGAACTGTATGAGAAAGCCACCTTAAACTTCTCTCATAAAACCACATTGTTGTTCTCCTTCTCCTCCTTCCATTGAGTGTACCATATTTAGGCCACCCCCTTGAGTTGGTAAGCTGCCAACTCCGCTTTCTCTTTTGACCTCACACCCATGATCACCAATACTTTGTGAACCTCATCAATAAATTCTTAAGGGTCCTCATCTACTTTAGACCCATTGAGCTTCGGTGGGTTCATCCTCATGAAGTCCCTCACCCGAGATGCTAGAGTAGGAGCATGAGGGGCTCGGGCCCCTGGTTGTCTTAATTAGTCATAACTTGAGCTAGCAACATGAGAGCATCCTAGAGCTCATCATGAGGCGATTGTTCCTCAGGTGTGCAGGCTCTTCTTCCTCTTGTGTTAGGCATGATCTAGCATAGCAAGGAACAACCGTTAGGGGGTAAAACCTTACCTTAACTTCTATAGCATGACATAGAGTAAGAAGAAGGGAAACATTTCCTAAAATGTCTCATAGCCTCTTACTCATAGTTATGGTGCACAACACAACCATGAATAAGGCTCTAATAAACACGACATGTTGGATGTCGAAGACTATTAAAAACCTAGTTCTTTGATACCAAGTTTTTCACGACCCAAGCCTAGTGCCTAGAAATGACAAGTTGAATGAGGAACCCAAAGAGACCCCAATCAAGCCTCTTAACATATCATTACACAACCTTGGTTGCAGAAGCAATTAAAATATCAACAAGAGATTAGAAATAAGGGTACATGAGGCTAAGAGACATTTTTCATATCATAAACATCATAGAGTCTAAGAGAGTCAAGGTTCATAGCATCGTTACATAACTTGTCCAACAACACCTCTAAGCATAGAACTTAGCAGGGGCAAAGACAAACAACCGGGCTCACCCTCATAATCAAAGCGTGAAATAAAGAAAAAAGAGTCTATACATAACATAAATCCAGAAAGTTATTTCCTCAGAGTTGAGGACTCACGAACTTGCTTTGAGAAATATCACACTAGCCACGTGGAGGAAGAGGATGATCAAGTGGGGCTTTGGTTACTACATGGTAACATCATATAGGCATAAAGTATGCATTAGTACATTTGAATGTACTAAGCACGTCGGATGCAATGCAACAATAGATAACAACATAGTCAAAGTGCATAGTTAAGCAATAGATGACCATATAACAATGTGGCATGCGTGAATGATACTTGAAGTAAACATGCTTATATATGGAATATATTACATGTGTAGGAATAGACCATCATCATAGACAAAGAAACTTAGTACTTGGAATCTAAGGTAGACTACTCCTATAGATTGAGGTACCAACCCCTCAATTTGCTGACACCTTACTGCCACCATCCAAGGTGACTAAGGTACCAAACCTTCAACTGGTTAATGGCTTACCACCCCCATCTGAGATGATTGAGGTACCAACTCCTTAATTGATTGATGGCTTACCACCCCCATCCGAGATGATTGACGTACCGACACCTTAATTAGTTCATCGCTTACCACCCCCATCTAAGTTGATTGAGGCATCATCCCTCAATTGGTTATGGTCAACTCATAACACAATAGATACTTCTCATGGAATCAACACATGCATAAAGTCCTTTTATCATCACAAGGTCACTTAACTCATATGCCAAGCATTAAACCTTCAACAACTCAACATACATTAATCGGACATTTTATCAAAAACTTGGTGGGTGTGCAATGGTAGTATAAAACCATGCAATTTAAGAGTAAAATCATGCAAGTAAGCTTGAAGTAAATCAACCCACCAATACTAGCTAATACCATCATGCAATATACATCAAAACCCTTCATGAAATCTCAAGATAGACACAAGATTCATAGCTCAAAACATGCTTAAACAGTCACACTTTTGCAAAGCCCTAACATAGTTCATAGTCAAATTCATAATAAGTAGGACCTATAAGTAAATCAAACTTAGATTAATGTAATTTCTGTAAAAAAGAAGCTTAGGCACCATGGGTGAAAGGACCTAATGGTTGAAACCCACATACTTTGACTTTGGAGAATTCCTTATAAAGATTGGAAATGGAGACTTGAAGCTTGAATGAAATCGTTAAGATCTGCAATGAGTTTTGGCATATGAATTTTGGGTGAAATATTTGTCTAACTGTTTGAGAGAGTATTTGAAAATGTCTTGTATGACATGAAGGTGAAATATGACTAAGTATAGGTATTTTTGCGCATGGAAAGACTTAGGACTATGACCTCCAAGCCTTGGATTGAAATGAAAAACTGCACAAAAAAATGTACAGAGGCACGCCCTTGGCACATCACGCCTTGGGCGCAGAAACCTAACCAAAAATCACAAAATGGGATTTCAAAATTTTGAGACAGTTGCTTAAAAATATGGATAGACCCATTTCCCACTCAATTTTCCTCTTGATCAAGAATATGAAGTCAAATTTTGATATCACACACGAATTTTTAGATATATGAAAATTATAATTCTGGGCACTTCCAAGGCATACTTTTGGGCACTTCTTTTGGGTTGTCTCAGTTATCACCCCAGTAAGGCTAATATTGTGGCTGTTGCTTTGAGTAGGGTGTCTATGAGTAGCCTAGCTCATGTTGATAATGGTGGCAAAGAGGTCACTCGAGAGGTCCATCGGTTGGCTAGATTGGGAGTTAGGTTAGAGGAGGTTGACAATGGTGGGGTAGTGGTTGTTGGTAATCTAAATCTTCATTGATTCAGGAGGTGAAGGCAAAGCAAGATCTTGATCCTACCTTGTTAGAGTTGAGTGCCTTGGTAAGAGAGGGTAAGGTGGAGGTTTTCTCCCAAGGGGGAGATGGTGCCCTTAGGTACCAAGGCAGGTTGTGTGTGCCTAGTGTTGATGACTTGCGAGAAAAGATTCTTGATGAGGCTCATAATTCTTCCTATTCTATTCACCCCGATTATACAAAAATGTATATATATTTGAGGAAAGTAGTTTGGTGGGGTGGTATGAAGAGAGACATTTCTAAGTTTGTAACCGGTTGTCACAATTGCCAACGAATTAAAGCTGAGCATCAAAGGCCGGATGGCCTAGCCCAAGATATAGAGATTCCTACTTGGAAGTGGGAGGAAATTAACATGGATTTTGTGGTTGGGTTTCCTAAAACTAGAAAGCATTTTGATTCTATTTGGGTTGTGATTGATAGAATAACAAAGTCGGCTCATTTTCTACCGGTTAAGACTACTTACAGTGCCGATGATTATGCTAAATTGTACAATCATGAGTTGGTTAGATTGCATGGGGTGCCTTTATCTATCATTACGTATCATGGTGCTCAATTCACTAGAGGTCTTGGTACCAAGGTAAAGCTTAGTACGACCTTTCACCCTCAAACGGATGGCCAAGCCGAAAGAACAATCCAAACTCTTGAGGATATGATTAGAACTTGTGTTTTGGCATTTAAGGGTAGTTGGGATACACATCTTTCACTCATTGAGTTTTATTACAATAATAATTATCATTCTATCATTGGTATGACTCCTTTTGAGGCTCTCTATGGTAGACATTGTAAGTCCCCATTTGGATGGTTTGAGGTGGGAGATATGACTTTGTTGGGTCTGGACTTGGTTATGGAGGCCATTGAGAAGGGAGGATGATAAGGGAAGGTTGAAAACAACCCAAAGTTGACAAAAGTCCTACGTCGATGTGAGGAGAAAGGATCTTGAATTTAAGGTTGGTGATTTGGTCTATTTGAAGGTCTCACCCATGAAGGGTATGGTTCATTTTGGCAAAAAAGGTAAATTAAGTCCACGATTTGTGGGTCCTTAAAGAGTGTTGAGGAGGATTGGTAACGTGGCCACTGAGTTGGAGTTGCCCAATGATATGATATGGTTCATCTGTCTTCCATGTATCTATGTTGAGGAAGTGTTTGGGTAACCCAAGTGCTATTGTGCCTTTAGAAGTCATGGGTGTTGTTGAAGACAATTTGACCTATGAAGAGCTTCTGGTAGAAATTTTGGATAGACAAGTGAAGAGGTTGAGGAACAAGGAAGTAGCTTCCGTTATAGTCCTTTGGAGGAACCAACAAGTTAAAACTGCCACATGGGAAGCCGAGGCGGACATGCAAAAGAGATATCCCTATATCTTCCATTCTACTCAAGCTTAAGGCACTAATTTTAAGTCCCCTACATGATTTCAAATCTTAAGTTTTAGCCCTTATGTTATTTGCATGCATTTATATTTATGTTGGCAAGTTTATGGTGATTTTGGACACTTATGTTGGGATTTTTGAAATGATGTTTTAATGCATTTGTTGCATTCATGCGTAGGCTGAACGCATCTTGATTATTTCTCTAATATACATTTCTTTGACATTCGGAGACGAATGTTCCCAATGGGGAGATATTGAAACGCCCCAAAAAGTGCCCGAAAATGTACCTTAAAAATGTCCATAATCGTAATTTTCATATATCCCAAAATCCATACGTGATATAAAAAATCTGACTTGATATTCTTGATCATGGGGAAAAATTGAGTAGGGGGTGGTATATCCCGAATTTTAGAGGACCCGTAACAAAAAGGAATTTCACCAAAATTTCAATTTCCAGAAGCAGTGCGTGTTGGCTCCATGACGCAGAACCGTCGCAGAGAAGCGTATTTTGTTGCCAGTTTTTTCATTTCGGTCCAAGGCTTTGAAGTCATGGTCCTAAGCCTCCTTATGCATAAAATCATTTATACTTAGTCATTTTTCAACCACATATCATTCAAGACATTCCTCAAAACCCTTTCTAATACTAAGCCAAATATTTCACCCAAAATCAAGTGTCCCAAACTCATTTCGAATCTCAAGCAATTCATTCAAGCTTCAAGTTCTCATTTAAATCTTCATCAAGGAAATCTCCAAATTTGAGGTATGTGGGTTTCAATCATTGGGTCCTTTCACCTATGGTGCCCAACCTTCCTTTTTATGAAAATTGCATGTTTCAAAGTTGACTTACTTATGGGGGTATTACTCATTATAAACATGATTATATACTATGTTGGGGTTTCATAAGATATGACTGTTTTAGTATATTTTGAGCTATGAAACTATGATCTATTATGGAATTTGATGAGGGTTTTTAATATACGTTGCATGAGGGCATTAGCAAGTGTTGGTGGGTTGATTTATATTAGGTTTTCTTACATGATTTTACTCTTGCATTGCATGATTTTGAATTAGCATTTCACACCCGCCAAGCATTTTATAAAATGTTTGGTTAAGGGTTCTTGAGTTATTGAGGGTCTATAGCATGGCTTATGAGTTAAGAGACTTTATGATGATGAAAGGAATATACATATGTGTTGGTTTATTGAAAAGCATCTGTAGTGTTGCAAGTTGACCATACCTTGTTGAGGGGGTGCTATGCCTCAATCGCTTTGTCAGGGGGTGCTATGCCCGTACTATCATGCTGAGGGGTATATACCTTTGCCACCTTGTTTGGGGGTGCTATGCCCATACTAACATGTTGAGGGGTATATATGTTGGCTACCTTATTGGGGGTATTATGTCTGCACTACCATGTTGAAGGGTATATATCTTGGCCACCTTGTCGGGAGGTGCTATGCTCATACTACCATGTTAAGGGGTATATACCTTGTCCACCTTGTCAGGGGTGCTATGCCCGTACTACCATGTTAAGGGGTATATACCTTGACCACCTTGTCGGGGTGTGCTATTCCCCTACTACCAATTGAGGGGTAGATACCTCAATCACCTTCCAAGGGGGTGGTGATATGCCATGTATTCTGGGTACCAGTTGCTTGGTCTATGATGATGGTCCCTTTCTACACATGTAATATGGTCTATACAATCATGTTTTACTTCAAGCATTGATCATGCAAGCCATATTACTATTATACTTATCCGTTGCTTATGTATATGCATTTTGATTATGTTTCCTATCTCTCGTTGCGTTGCATCCTACTTAATTACTATATTCAACATCTAACACATACTTTATGCCCATAGGATGTTACCATGTAGGAACCGGAGCCCCTCACGATCATCCTCCTCATGGATAGTTGGTCATCTTGAAGATAAGCTATTGGTGAGTCCTCAAGTTCAGGGATACTAGCTTTGCACTCTTACTTTGGTTATTTCTTAATACTGAACTGTTGATACTATGAGGGTGATCCTGGAAATTGTCTTGGCCACTTTTCTATCTATGCTAGAGGTGTTGTTGGACAAGTGATGTAATTATGCTTGAACTTTGACTCTTCTATATGATTTATGTTGTTAAAGACTTCCTTTAGTCCCTTTTTCCTTATTTTTACTCTTGTTGTTACTTAATTGCTTCCGCGACCAAGGATGTGTAAATGATATGCTAAGAGGCTTGTTTGGGGTCCCTTTGGGTTCCCATTCGTTGTATCTCATCTAAGCCCTAGGCTTGGGTTATGACATTGAGGATACCCAAGACTTCATTGATGAACTCTATAAAGTGTTGACTGTATTATGGGGGTGACTTCAAAAGAAAAAGGTGAACTAACTGCCTATCAGTTGAAGGATGTGGCTCAAGTGTGGTACAACCAATGGTTGATGGAGAGGGTTGATGATGATAGGGTTGGTTGGGAAGAGTTTAAGTTTGCCTTTCTAGATCGTTTCTTTCCTCTTAAGCTTAGCGAGGCCAAAATGACTGAATATATCAACCTCAAACAGGATGGTATGAGTGCGAGGGAATATGCCCTCATATTTACAAATCTCTCAAAGTATGCTCCTATGCTAGTGGCTGGCTCCCATGCAAGAATGCACAAGTTTATTTTTGGGATCTCTGGTTTGGTTGTGAACTAATATTGTATGGCTATGCTTATTTGGGATATGGTTATTTCTAGGCTTTTGACTTATACTGAGCATATTAAAAGGGAGAAGCTTAACGAGAGGAGGGTGAATGATTCCAAGAGAGCTCGTTATAATGATGGGTTCTCCAACTCTAGGAGTGGTGAAGATATGGTCACTTCCACCAAGGCCAGAGTTTAAATGCTAGAGTTACTAATAATAAGTTCTTCCTCCTAAGGCACCTGTTGGAGGTGGACAAGTTCATCCCAAATGTGACAGGTATGGAAAGAGCCACCAAGGAAGGTGCTTGTATGGAAAGCGCCACCTAGGAAGTTGTTTGTCAGCTTCAGGTACTTGCTTTGGGTGTGGTGGAATAAGCCACAAGCAGATTGATTGTCTAAAGGTACCCAAGAAAGGCCAAGTGGCTACAGTTAATCAAGATCAACAAAAGGACCAGCCAGAAACTACAAGTTCTATGCTTTGGATGCTCGATTGGAAGTAGATGAGACTCTGGATGTAGTGACTGGTATGTTAAAAGTCTTTGATTTTGACGCTTATGCTTTTTTTGATCCAGATATAAATTTATCTTTTATGACTGCTCTTTTAGCTGTTAAGTTTGGGATTGAGTCTTGAAATTTTAAGGGAGCCCTTTTCAGTTTATACTTCCGTGGATGAGTTTATTGTTGCCCAAAAAGTCTATCAGGGTTGTCCTATCTCTGTCTTGCATATAGTCCTTCTGGTTGATCTTGTGGAACTTGAGATATTTGATTTTGATATTATTCTTGGGATGGATTGGTTACATGCTTCTTATGCCTTCATTGACTATTGAACCCATAAGGTCAAGTTTCAGTTTTCAAATGAGCCTATTCTTGAGTGGGAGGGTAGTGACTCTGCTTTTAAAGGTCGGTTTATTTCCTATCTCAAGTCTGAAAAATAATTTCTGACGGGTGCATCTATCATATTATGAGGGTTAAAGATGTGGAGTTTAAGTCACCTACTCTTGAGTCGGTTCTAGTTGTTAATGAATTTCCGGATGTTTTTCCCAAAGATTTGCCCTGTATTCCTCCTGAAAGGGAAGTAGACTTTGGCATAGATCTCCTTCTGGATACTCAATCTCTTTTCATTCCTCCCTCTCGTATAGAACTCAGTGAATTAAAGGAGTTGAAGGATCAATTAAAGGGTCTATTAGAGAAAGGCTTTATTAGACCAAGTATATCTCCATAAGGTGCTCCAGTGTTATTCGTGAGAAAGAAAGATGGATCACTTCGGATGTGCATTAGTCATAAGAGATTGAATAAAGTGACTGTCAAGAATAATTATTTGTTGCCAAGAATCGATGACTTTTTTTACCATTTCTCAAAGATTGACCTTTGTTTCGGTTATCATCAATTGAGCCCCAGAGAGTGTGATATTCCTAAAATGGCTTTTCGAACTAGATATGGGTATATTGAATTTGTGGTGATGTCGTTTGGTTGACTAATTCTCTAACTGTGTTTGTTGATATTATGAATAATTGGCTGTTCAAACCATTTCTCTATAGTTTTATGGCTGACTTCATTGATGATACTCTGATTTATTCCCGAAGCAGTGAGTGGGAGCATATAGATCATTTGAGGTTGATTTTTCAGACTTGGAGGGAGAAAAAATTATATGCCAAGTTCAGTAAATATGTGTTTTTTTTTGGTGAAGTAGCTTTTCTTGGTTATGTGTTATCCGATGATGGCATTAAGGTTGACGCAAAGAAGACTGAGGCCGTTAGAATTGACCTAGACCATTGACCCCTTCGAATATTTAAGTTTTCTTGGGTTGGTTGGTTATTATAGGAGGTTTGTTGGAGGTCTCTCATCCATTACATCTTCATTGGCTAAGTTAACTCAAAAAAGGCCATGTTTATATGGTTGAATGAGAGTGAGAATAGTTTTTAGATTTTGAAAGATCTTCTTACATTACCTTCTATTTTGACTTCACCACATCGCTTAGATGGATCTGTGGTGTATTGTGATGCTTGTCAGATTGGGTTAGGTTGTGTGATCATGCAACATGATAAGGTTATAGCTTATGCATCGAGGAAATTGAAGATGCATGAACAAAATTATCTTACTCATGATCTTGAGTTAGCAGTTGTAGTATTTGCTTTGAAAATTTGGAAAAATTATTTATATAGGGTTTATGTTGATGTTTTCACAGATCAGAAGAGTTTGTAATATGTGTTCACTCAAAAGGATCTTAACATGAGACAAAGGAGGTGGTTGGATCTTCTTAAGGACTATGACATGAGTGTTCAATATCATCCTGGCAAGGCAAATATTGTTGTCGATACTCTTAGTAGAATAGGCAAAAGATGTTCATAGTTTGGCTAGATTAGGTTTTAGATTAGTTGACTCTAATGATGGTGATGTTCATGTTCAGAATGGGTTGAGTCTTTGATGTTCTGTCAAAATACAACACTTTTGCTACTTAAAACTTAGGGTTTAGAATTGATTTTGGTAAAATATGTAGAAGTTGCTGAAATTGATGATCCATGAGACCCTTCAATCCTAGTGAAGGGTGAGTTTCTGAAGTTTAATCTATGTATATGCAGATGAGTCGTGGAACACTTTACGAGTCGTAGACCAAGTCTCATACCCTGAGGATCAGAGATTGAATAATTCATAAAATTTCATCAAATGAAACCCCCTACAGGCCGTAGAACCTTTTACTGGCCGTAGAGGTGTGTTGTAGAAGCCAAGGCCAGAATTGTAGCAATAAGTATAAAAGCCCGACTATAAGCCGTAAATCACTCTATATAGCCCGTAGAGCACCTCATGGATCCTGCTAATCCAGTTGTCCTATTTTGTTTTGGATTTGTATTTTAAACATTATAAATAGGTTTTTAGGTTATTTTTCTTAGAGAAAGAGCAAGAGAGAAAGGGAGCAGCGAGAGTTAGCAGAGAAAAACATTGCAGAGTTTGACAAATACTTGTAAACTTTAATATCATCTTCTAATTACAATCTTGTAATTCTCATAGAAGAGTTGGATTTTCTTGTGCTTAAATCAATTGTGTTATTGATGAATTATGTTATTCAAATTCATAAGTCTTGCATTTACACTAACCATGAGTAGTTAAATCCATAACTAGAGTTGTGGGAATCATGAAGAACTAATAGGATAAAAATCGAATAATTTGTAATTCTTGAAAAGTGTGCAAGCATGGTTAATTATTTCTCTTTGTTTTGAATGTTTTCTAATAGTGTCCAACATTAGAACCCGCCTAGTGTTACTAACTAGACCAAGATAGTAATAAATAGGAAAAGAGGTTAATTAACACGATTTGATTGATGTTTCTCTTCTAATCAACCAAACTGGGTCAAGGGGTGGTTGTACTGGGACAATAGGTAAGGGTTAGTAATGTCACGCTGTGGGGATGGACCAAATCAGATAGTGAAATTTGCCTCTCGCCCGGGACACTAGAAGTGAATTCGATTATCCGATGATACTAAGATAAGGAATCATGGGGAACACAATACCCTAGTTTCTCTTCTCATTGGTCAAACACTTGTCTTAGTTTAGAGTTATTTTTACTAGTGCTAATAAACCACGCCCATTGGGGAGATAAGTTGGTTATTAAACCCGAATTGCAAATTTGAATTCTTCTAAGTCTATCATATTCCCTTAGGTTCGACCCTATCCGTTGGTTCTATATTTTTACAATGAGAACTTAGCCTCAAAAAGGAGGTGTAGCTTGGCAACATCAATCTTATGTGGTTGTTGTTGTAAAGGCAAAACAAGACTTGGACTCGTCTTTGGTTTAGTTTAAGAAGTTGGTTACAGAAAAGAAGGTAGAGGTTTTTTTTCTCAGAGAGGAGATGGTGTGCTTCGATATCAAGATCAATCATGTGTTTCGAATATTAACGGTGAAACGACCCCAAAAAGTGCTCGAAAATGTGCCTCGGAATGCCTGAATTTTAAATTCCATATATCTCAAATTTTATGCGCGATATCAAAAATCTGACTTCATATTCTTATTTAAGGGGTTAGAATTTAGGGGGAAAAAGTCTAATCCTGATTTTATAGCAATCAAACCACAATTTCAAATTTCCAGAGATGATTCGTGATAGCATCGCGACACACAGCTGTCACGGACATGTGTTAAATTGGCCTTCACGACAAGTCCACATCGCGGACCTATGTATTTTGCTGCAGTGATTTCTATCTCAATCCAAGGCTTTGGGGTCATGGGCCGAAGTGTTCCCAACCGTGTTTTTACCCATACTTAGCATTATTTCACCCTCATATCATCCCAAACATTCCCCAATATCACTCAAATACTTAGCCACATTTTCACTCCCAAATTCAATTCCTAAACCCTCATCTCAAGCTAAGGTTCTCCTTCAAGATTCTTCTTCAAGCTTCAAGTCTCCATCTCCAATCTTCACCAAGATCATCTCTAAGCTAAGATGTGTGGGTTTCTTTCATGGGTTCCTTTCACCCATGATACTCAAGCCTCCTTTTACTCACATTGCATGATTTAAAGTTGATTTACAAATGCGACTTGAGTATTATGAAATTCATTGCACACTATGTTAAAGCTATATGAATTGTGACTGTTTTGCTATGTTTTGAACTATAAATCTTCGATCTATTGCTAGATTTGAGAAGGGATTGTGATGAATATTGCTTGAGGGTGTTGCAAGGTGTTGATTTATGGTTTTAAAATGGACTTTCCTGCATGATTTCATCTCTATATTTCATTATTTTATACTAGTACTACACACCCTCTAAGTATTTGATTAAATGTTCGGATGTGGATTCTGGAGGAGTTAAGGTCTAAAGCATGAGATATGATAGGAATGACTATATGATGATGAAAGGAGCTTATGTATATGATATACTCTATATAAAGTGTTGTATTGGACCATACCCTATTCAGGAGGATAAGAGCCCAAGTAACCAAGGTGAGGGTTTGTACTCATCGACTATGTGAGGGGTTTGTACTTCGCCACCATAGTGATAAGGTGTGATTATCATCAACCATATGAGGGCTTTGTACCATACCACCAGGTTGATGGGGTGAAACCATCATCAACCACCAAAGCGTTTGTACCTTGAAAAGCTAGCTTGGTCTATTCTACACATATGATATCCTATATGAGCATGAGTTACTTAAGCATGGTTTACTTATACATTGATCATTCATGCCATATTGTTATATTATGCCTATTGTCTATTGTTACGTATTTTGACTATGATGCCTTATTCTTGTTGCATTGCATCCTATATACTTAGTATATTCAAATGTACTAATGCATACTCTTGCCTACATGATATCACCATGAAGGAACCGGTGCCCAAGTTGATCATCCTCCTCCACGTGGCTAGTTCGATACTACTCAAGCTAGACGGTCAGTCCTATGCTTTGGGGACCTTAGCCTATGTTGCTCCTATTATGTGTTGAGACATTCTTATTTATTGTCTATTTTGACTATGAGGGTGAGCCAAGTTGCTTCGTCTTGGCCCCCGCTCTCATCTATGTATTAGAGGTATTTGTTGGACATGTTGTGTATCTATAATATGAGCTTGAATCTTGTCTCTTGATTATGATGGTATGCAATCTTTTCCTTTAGTCCCGTTGCCCCGTATTCTAACTCTTTGATACTTGTTTTATTGCTTCTGCGACCAAGGATGTGTAATGATGTTCTAAAAGGCTTGCTTGGGGTTCCTTCGAGTTCCCCTTGCATCATGTCACGACTAGGCACTAGGCTTGCGTCGTGATAGACGGTCTTAGAGAAAAAATCATGAGTGAGGCCTATACTCTCATTATTCTATATATCAGGGATCAACCAAGATGTGTCAGAATTTGAGGGAAGTGTATTGGTGGCATGGTATGAAGAAAGACAAAGCCAAGTTTGTATCTGAATGCCCTAATTATCAATAGGTGAAGGTGGAACATCAAAGGCTTGGTGGTTTGTCTCAAGATATTGAGATTTCTACTTGAAAGTGGGAAGATGTGAACATGGATTTTGTTGAAACGCCCCAAAAATGTGCTTCGGAATGCCCATAATCATAATTTTCATTTATCTCAAAATTCATGTACGATTTTGAAAATCCAATTTCATATTCTCAAACAGCAGGAAAAATTGAGTGGGCAATGGGTATAACCCAGATTTTAGAGGACCCGTAGCAAAAAATAATTTTTGCTAAGTTTTGAATTCCAGAGAGCATATGCTCCCTGGCCGCGACGAGCCAAGGGCACGCATGAGTGTTATTTGTTCCTTTACATTTGCTCCACGTCGCAAACCAGATGCGAACCAGTACAAAAATTTCCTTAGTTTTTCTTATGCGCCCAAGGGCATTGGGGTTATAACCCCAGGCCCACTAAAACGTAAAATCACCTAAACTAGACATTTTTCAACTTTATGCCACAAACCCTCACAAAAACCTCTTCAAGACTTAACCAAATATCTCATAGCGAATTCGAGGATTTCAAGCTTAACTTTGGAACTCTAGGATTCACTTCAAGCTCTAGGATTCTTTCAAGCTCATCTCAAGAAAACTCAAGTTTGAGGTATATGGGTTTCATCCATTGGATCCTTTCACCCATAGAGTCCAACCTTCCCTTCTCATGAAAAATGCATGTTTTCAAGTTGTATTACTTATGGGTATCTCTTATTATGAAATATGAGCATGAATTATGTTGGCATTTTATCAACATATTGTTGATTGTGCATGAGTATCTATATTAAGCTTACACTATGAGTTGATCTTTGTCAATTGGAACTATGCATGTTTTGAGATATGAAGCTATGCTTTATCATGCACTTTTGTAATGGATTTCAAGGTACCCTACATGAGGGTTTTACTACGTGTTGGTGGGTTGATTTACATTAAGTCTTTTTATCTTATTTCACTCTCGAATTGCATGATTTTGAACTAGTATCATGAACCCACCAAGTGTTCGATAAAATATCAGTCAAGAATTCTCAAGTTAATGATGATCTACTTCATGATTTAAAAATCAAGTGACTATACGATTATTGAGGGCTTTCATGTATGTATTGAATTCATGAAAAATATCTATGATTTTACAAGTTACAAGCTAAACCCTATTTCAAGATATTTACCACTTGTGAGCCATTCATGTTAAAGTAAGGGTTCATGTATGATTATTTACTCTTATGTTCAAGTTAGGTTCACAAATGGACGTCAAGCACGTTTCAAGATCTACTTATGTCATGTTTCCATGTTTCTTATAATTTATACAAGATATGATTATTTTAAGTATTATGTGGGAGTCGATTTAGCACCAATTGAGGCTTAAGATAGGGGCTCCACTCAAGGGATCCTTGCATAAATGCTTTTGTCTCTAAACTATGTGTCATTATAGGATAAATTATTATACCCTTGCTATATTAGTGGATCCATCTAGTGCACTTTATCATGTTTGGTTTATCTTGGCTAGTAGACCACACCTAGTCGGGGGGTGTCATGCCCGTTCATCTAGCCGAGGGGTGTCACGCCCGTCCACCTGATCGATGGGGTGTCATGCCTTGGATTTCAAGTTGTAGCTATTTGGTATATGTCGATTAAGGTCTCCTCCCATATGCATGTATGGTATATGTCTTATGCAAGTTAAATGTTTTACAAGCACGTTTACTTCAATCATTGATCATACATGACATATTGAGATTGTATCTATTGTCTATATCTTATGCATTTTGATTAAGTTGGAGTATATCTTTGTTGCATTGCACCCCACATACTTAGTACATTCAAATGTACTAACACATACTTTATGCTTAAATGATATCACCATGTAGGGATCAGAGTTCTTTTAATCATTCTCCACGTGGCTAGTTCAGTACCTCGAAGATAAGCTTTGGTGAGTCCTCGATTTCGAGGACACTATCTATGTTACTCTTGCTACTTTGAGACTCTTTTATGTTGAACACTTGTTACTATAAGGGTGAGCCCATAAAGTGTCTTAGCCTCCGCTCCGTTCCATGTTAGAGGTGCTATTGGATATTATTATGTACTTATGCTATGAAATTGACTTTTTCTGTTTTTATAAATATCAAGTTTTCCCTTAGTCCCACTTACCGTTTTATCTTATCTCTTGTTATTGTTAACTTTGCTTCCGCGACCAACGATGTGTAATTGATATGTTAAGAGGCTTGTTGGGTCCCTTCAGGTTCACATTTGTCGTGTCACTTCTAGGACCTAGGCTTGGGTCATGACAAACTTGGTATCTTTGCACTAGGTTATTAATAGTCCTCGGAATCTCACACACCGCGTCGATTAGAGTCTTATCCAGGGTTTTGTAGCATGCCACTATGAATGGGAGGCTATGAGGGATTTTAGAAAATATTTCATTTCTGCATGATCTACGTCGTGCGATAGAGCTAAGTCCTCTGAGGATTATTACTAATCCCTAAGTATTATGTTTCAGAATATGTCTTAAGCTATTCAAAATGATGTACAGGATGGTAACCAACTTTCACTTAAGGGTTAACTTCCCAACGATGACATGTCAAATACGGAGGTTCGTAATGTTGTATGGTTATTGGCCAAGGTTATAAGAGCTCAACTCAATCAAAAAGTATGTACTCCAAAGACTTCAAGGGATAAGAGGAAGGAGAGGGAGGCTAAGAGGGCCCGAGTTAGTGGTGCCTCATCTTCTACTAGTCTACCGTTCCCAAGTACAAGAAGAAAAGGATCCCTTTTTGCCACTTGTCAAGGGTGTGGCAAAGAGCATCAAAGAAGGTGTTTGGTGGGCACTGAAGGTTGTTTCAGGTGTGGCGGTGTTGGGCATAAGATGAGAGATTGCCTGGTGGCCTCAAAGGAAGGGAGCTGAAGGACTCAATTTGAAAGTAGGCTTCCATATTCTAAGCTCAGTGGCAATTGTAGGGCTACCCATCATAAGTACCCAATATGTAGGAGAAATCATAGTGTTACATGTTGGAGAAACACGGGTGTATGCTATTGGTGTGGCAAGATAGGCCACAAGATTGTTGATTGTCCATATGCTCAAAGGAAGGGCAAAGGTGTTAGTGCTCAAGCTTCTCCTACATGCAACAAGTGAGGAAGGTACCATTCCAGAGATTGTTTGGCTGGTTCGAGTGCATGTTTCGAGTGTGGCACAAAGGTTTTTAAGTCGAGCATTGTCCATAAGTTGCTAGGGATTATGAGGATTACCGTCAACGTTCCCAACCATACCCCTCTAGGGGTTGTTAGACTTGGCATGGTGCTTCACAGGTATTAAAGGTTTTGATTATGATGTGTATCAATTGCTAGATCGGGGTTCCACTCTTTCTTTTATTACTCCTTTTGTTGCCAAAAAGCACATATTAGTCCTGAATTGTTGTGTGAACCTTATGAAGTGTCAACCCCTATTGGTGAGTCCATTGTTTCTAAAAGTGTCTATAGAAATTGTCTCGTGTTCATATTGCATATTGTCTTGCCTTGTGGTTTTGTTGAATTAGATATGGTGGATTTTGATGTCATTATTGCGATGGATTAGTTGCACGCATATTATTCTTGTATTGATTATAGAACCCGTAGTGTTAAATTCCAATTCCCTAGTGAGTCCGTCCTCGAGTGGGAAAGTTGTGATGTGGTGGTCAAAAGTAGATTTATTTCTTGTCTTAAAGCCCAAAAGTTGATTTCTAAGGGTTGCCTTTATCATCTTGTTAAGGTTAGGGATGTTGAGTCCAAAGTCCTTCCTATTGAGTCAGTTTCGGTGGTTAGTGAGTTTCTTGATGTACTTCTCAATGATCTTCCCAGTGTTCCTCCTGAAAGAAAAATAGAATTTGGTATAGACCTCCTTCCCGATACTCAACCCATTTCCATTCCCCTTACCATATAGCCCCGACGAAATTGAAGGCGATAAAGGAGCAATTGAGGGATTTGTTGGAAAAGGGTTTCATAAGGCCTAGCAAGTCACCTAGGAGTGCACTGGTGTTGTTTGTGAAGAAAAAAGATGATTCCCTTAGAATTTGCATTGATTATCGGCAACTGAATAGAGTCACCATAAAGAACAAGTACCCTTTACCAAGGATTGATGACCTATTTGATTAACTTCAAGGGGCAAGTCACTTTTCTAAGATTGATCTTCTATCCGGATATCACCAAGTGAAAGTGAGGGAGTGTGATATTCCCAAATGGATTTTCGGACTAGGTACAAGCACTTTGAGTTTGTGGTTATGTCCTTTGGGTTGACTAATGCACTAGCTATATTCATGGATCTCATGAATAGGGTTTTTAAACTCTACTTTGTCATGTTCGTGGTGGTGTTTAGTTATGATATCTGGAATTATTCCCACAGTGAGGAGGAGCATGTGAATCACTTGAGGGTGGTGTTTCAAATCTTGAGGGAGGAGAGGTTGTATGCTAAATATGAAAATGTGAGTTTTGTTTAAAAGAGGTTGCTTTTCTAGGGCATGTGGTGTCGGGTGATGTCATTAATGTGGATCCTAAGAAGACGAAGGTGATTAGGAATTGGCCTAGACCTTTGACCCCATCGGATATTAGGAGTTTCTTGGGTTTGGCGGGTTATTATCGGAGGTTTGTAAATGGTTTCTCTTCTATTGCCTCTCTTACGACAAAGTTGATCCAAAAGAAGACAAAATTCATGTAGACCAATGAATCTGATAAGAGTTTCCAAACATTGAAAGATAAGCTTGTCTCCGCTCCTTTCTTGGCTCTACCAGAAGGGTTGGAAAGGTTTGTGGTATATTTTGATGCCTCAAGAATTGGTTTGGGGTGTGTTTTCAAGCAAAATGGAAAGGTGATAACATATGCATCTAGAC
Source organism: Solanum clarkiae (assembly GCA_011800125.2). Lineage (NCBI taxonomy): Eukaryota > Viridiplantae > Streptophyta > Magnoliopsida > Solanales > Solanaceae > Solanum > Solanum clarkiae. The sequence goes on along the minus strand of JAABOM020081554.1, from coordinate 41,321 downwards.
AACTTAAGATGCATGAGAAGAATTCTCCCACCATGACCTTGAATTGGAGGCCGTGGTGTTTGCTTTGAAAATTTGGCATCACTACTTGTGTAGATTTTATGTTGATGTGTTTACCAACCACAAAAGTCTCCAATATATTTTCACCTAAAAAGATCTTAACTTGAGATAAAGAAGGTAGCTAGATCTCCTTACAGATTATGATATGAGTGTGTATTGTCATCCCAACAAAGCTAATGTTGTGGTCGATGCTCTAAGTAGAGTGTCCATGGGTAGTCTAGCTCATGTTGAGGATAGTGGTAAAAAGGTGGCTAGAGATGTTCACCGGTTGGTTAGATTGGGGGTTAGGTTGGATGAAGTGGAAAATGGTGGTGTAGTGGTTATTAATAGTTCTAAATCTTCTTTGATTGAGGAAGTAAAGTCCAAACAAGATCTTGACCCCATATTGTTAGAGTTGAAGGTCTTGATGAAAGATGGTAAGGTGGAGGTTTTCTCCCAAAGGGGAGATGGTGCCCTTAGGTACCAAGTTAGGTTGTGTGTGCCTAATGTTGATGACTTGAGGGAGTTGATTTTGAGAGAAGATCATGATTCATCCTATTCTATTTGTCCCGATTCCATGGGAATGGATAGAGACTATGGGGAGGTATCTTAGTGAGGTTGGTGTGATGACTTTGTTAGCACCGAATTTGGTTATGGAAGTTTTGGAGGAGACGACGTTGACAAGAGAGAGATCTAAGAAGACTCAAGTAGGAAAAAGACCTACTCCGATGTGGGACGAAGAGAACTTGAGTTTAAAATAGGTGATTGGGTTTACTTGAAGGTCGCACCCATAAAGGGTGTGGTCCAACTTTGCAAGAAAGGTAAATTGCGCCTGAGGTTATAGGGCCTTATAGAATTTTAAGGAGAGTTGGTAAGGTCACATATGGATTGGAGTTACCCATGGTTATGAATATGGTTTATCCAGTCTTCCATGTGTCTATGTCGAGGAGGTGTGTTGGTGATCCAAGTGCTATAGTGCACATGAAGGTTATGGCCATTGTGGAGGATAATTTGACCTATGAGAAGGTCCCCGACTGAGGTATTGAATAGATAAGTAAAAAGGGTGAGGAACAAAGCCATAGCAACCGTCAAGGTCCTTTAAAGGAATCAACAAGTTGAAAGTACCACTTGGGAAGCCAAAAGCAGACATGAGGAAGGGATACCCACACCTCTTTCGCTCTACTCAAGCCTAATGTAACAAATTAACTCCCATCTATGATTTCAAGTCTTAAGTTTTAGCATTCATGTCATTTTGCGTGCAGTCATGTTTATGTTAACAAGCTTATGATGATTTTTGACATTCATGTTCAGATTTTTGAAAATGGTATTTAAATACATTTGTTGTATTCATGTCGGGCTGAAATCTTCATGATTACTTCTCTCATGCATGTTTCTTTGACATTCAGAGACGAATGTTCCCAAGAGGGAGATATTGAAATGCCCCAAAAATGTGCATCGGAATGTCCATAATCGTAATTTTCATAAATCTTAAAATCCGTGCGTGCTATAAAAAATTTGACTTCATATTCTCGGCCAGACGACAAAATTGACTGGAAAATGAGTATAATCCGGATTTAGAGGACTTGTTGAGAAAAATAATTTTTGCCAATTTTTGAACTCCAAAGAGCATCTGTACCTAGCCGCAACGCTCCAGGGGCACGGATCAGTGTTATTTGTTCCTTCTCATTGGGTATGCATCGCGAACAAGATGCGGACCAGAACAAAAATTTCCTTAGTTTTTCTTATACGCTCAAGGGCATAGGGGTCATAGCCCATGCCCACTAAATGGTGAAATCATCTATACTTAGCAATTTTTCAACTTTATGTCACTCAAAATCCTCACAAAAAACTCTCCAAGACTTAACCAAATATCTCATACCAAATTCAAGGATTTCAAGCTTAACTTTGGAAATCAACGATTCACTTCAAGCTCTAAGTTTCTTTCAAGCTCATCTCAAGAAAACCTATGTTTGAGGTATGTGGGTTTCATCCATTGGGTCCTTTCACCCATGGAGCCCAACCTTCCCGTTTCATGAAAATTGCATGTTTTCAAGTTGTACTACATATGGATATCTCTTATTATGAAATATAAGCATGCACTGTGTTGGGGTTTTATCAAGGTATTGTTGATTATGCATGAGTATCTATTTTAAGCTAACACTATGAGTTGATCTTTGTCTATCGGAACTATGCATGTTTTGAGTTATGAAGCTATGCTTCATCAAGAATTTTTGTAATGGATTTCAAGGCACCCTACATGAGGGTTTTACTGCACGTTGGTGGGTTGATTGCATTAAGTTTTCTCATTTTATTTCACTCTCGAATTGCATGATTTTGAACTGGTATCATGAATCCACCAAGTGTTTGATAAAATGTAAAGTCAAGAATTCTCAAGTTATTGATAATCTACTTTGTGATTTACAAGTCAAGTGACTATATGATTATTAAGGGCTTTCCATTATCTATTGAATTCATGAAAATTATCTATGATTTTACAAGTTACAAGCTAAGACCTATTTCAAGATTTTTACCTCTTGTGAGCCATTCATTTTTAAACAAGGGTTCATGTATGATTACTTACTCTCATGTTCAAGTTAAACTCACAAATAGAGGTCAAACATGTTTCAAGAGCTACTCATATCATGTTTTCATGTTTCTTACAAGTTATACAAGATATGATAATTTTAATTATTCCGTGGGAGTCAATTTAGCATCGATTGAGACTTAAGATGGGGCTTGACTCAAGGGTTCCTTATATAAATTCTTTTGTCTCTAAGCTATGTGCCACCATAGGATAAATTATTATCTCCTTGCTATACTAGTGGATCCATCTAGTGCACTTTATCATGTTTATCATGTTTAGTTTACCTTGGCAAGTTGACCACACCTAGCGTGGGTGGGGGGGAAGGTCATGCCCGTCCACCTGGCTGAGGGGGTGTCATGCCTTGGGTTCCAAGTTGTAGCTACTTAGTCTATGTCGATTAAAGTCTCCTCCCACATGCATGTATGGTATATGTCTTATGCAAGTTTAATGTTTTACAAGCATGTTTACTTTAGTAATTGCATACATCACATATTGAGATTGTATCTATTTTCTATATCTTATACATTTTGATTATATTGGCGTATATCTTTGCTGCATTGCACCCCACATACTTAATACATTCAAATGTATTATCATATACTTTATGCCTACATGATATCACCACGTAAGGATCAGAGTTCCTTTTGATCATCCTCCACGTGACTAGTTCGGTACCTTCGAGATAAGCTTTGGTAAGTCCTCATGTCCGAGGACACTATCTATGTTACTCTTGCTACTTTGAGTCTTCTTTCTGTTGAACACTTGTTACTATGAGGGTAAGCCTGAAATGTGTCTTGGCCCCTGCTCCATTCTATGTTAGAGGTGTTTTTGGATATTATCATGCACTTACGCTATGAGCTAGACTCTTTATGTTTTTATGAATATCAAGTTTTCTCTTAGTCCCGCTTCCCTTTTTATAGTATCTCTTGTTTTTGTTTACTTTGCTTCCGTGACCAAGGATATGTGATTGATATTAGGCTTGTTTGGGTCCCTTCAGGTTCCCATTCACTATGTCATGTCTAGGACCTAGGCTTGGGTCGTGACATTTGTGATTGTTTTGCCCCGTGCCTGAAAGAAATTTGATTCTATTTGGGTTATCATCAATAGGATAACTAAATCCGCTCATTTCCTACCTTTCAACACTACCTTCAATGCTGAAAATTATGCAAAGTTGTATATTCGAGAATTGATTAGGTTGCAATTTACTTCTGACTTTTGGAAATTGTAAAAAGGGCTCGGCACTAAGGTGAAGTTAAGTACCGCTTTCCATCCTCAAATATATGGACATGTTAAAAGGATATTTCGTACTTTGAAAGACATGTTAAGGGCTTCTGTGTTGGAATTCAAGGGTGATTGAGATGATCATCTACCACTCATCGAGTTTGCCTACAATAGTAGTTTTTATGCCAGCATTGGTATGGCAGTGTTTGAGGTTTTGTATGGTAGAAGGTGTAGATCGCGGATGGGTTGGTTTGAGTTTGGTAAGATGGAATTGATTGGCCAAGATTTTGTGATAGGAGCCATGTAAAAGGTGAAGTTGATTTGAGAAAGGTTGAAGAAGGCTCAAAGTTTCCAAAAGTCTTATTTGGATGTTAGAAAGAGGGATCTTGAATTACATATCGGTGATTATTTATATGTAAAGGTTTCTTCTATGAAGAGTGTAGTGTGTTTCGGTTCGAAGGGTAGTTGAATCCCTAGTATGTAGTCCCTTATGAGATAGTTGAGCGGATTGGCAAGGTGGCTTATAGATTGGATTTGACGTTGGAGATGAGTCCTATTTACCCTATCTTCTGAGTGTCAATGTTAAGAAAGTGGATTGGTGATCCTAGTTCAATCGTGCCCTTGGAAGGTGTCAAGGTTGAAGAGAACATGTCCTATGAAGAGGTTCTAGTTAAGAATTTGGATAGACAAGTAAAATGGCTTCGAACAAGGATACGGCTTCGGTTAAAGTGCTTTGGAGGAATCAACATATGGAAAGTGCTACATGGGAGGCGGAGATGGACATGATGAAGCGATATCCCTATATTTTCCGATCTACTCAAGGGTAAGGTATTAAGTTCCTTCTATTCTCAATAGTTCTAATTCTTTCACTCCTATGTTTCATGATATGACATGCATACATGTGTATGAAAATAATTTAAAGGATGTTTTAACATGAATTTTAATGATTTTATGATTTTCAAGAAATGTGTTATGCATTGTGTTCCCATGTTAAAATGTCTCATATTCAAGTCAACCCTTTCTAGCTAGTCCATTTCTCATTCGATGATGAATGTTCCCAAGAGGGAGATAATGTAAGGACCCGGATCTTGTGAGACTTTATTGATGCTTAAAATCAAGTTTCTGAAGGTGTGTGACCTATGGGGGATACTTGTGTATGGCTTTGTGTGGCTTAATAAGGGATTTTAGGCTTGGTGGCCCTCCATGGTACCTCCCACGAGTCGTGGTCCTCACCATTGGCCATGGAAGGGTCTAGGTGGCCTAGCCTTCCAGCCAAGAAATTGGCAAAGGCGGATACCAATAGGCCCTGCATGGGTCGTGCAACCCACCACGAGCTGTGGTGGGCTCTCGTGGCATCCAGCACGAGCAGTGATGAGGTGTTTCATGAAGCACTTATCCTAATGTGTACAGTTATCATCTCGAAACTTAGGTCATTTGTACAGACTATTGTAGGATCAGTGCCCCTTTAAATGAACGGTGAAACCATCAGTGGAAACGTCCTTAAGTCTGAAATTTTTTTAAATGTCTGAAGACCCTTACCACAGACCCTTTTACGGTCCGTGGTCTGTTACACGAACCATGGTGCCCTTTCACAGGCCACCTAAGCACTTTTTAGTGCTCATTTCAGTAATGTCTTTCTTGTAATTTTGGTGATTTCTAAGTGTTATTTGTGACTTTGTAACCTATCCTAAACCCCTTGAAAAGACCTATACCCCTTCATTCTTATTCAAAATCATTCATTATACTTGTGACTATAGAAATTCTCTCTTTTAAAAACTCCTCTCAAGTGTGCCATTGGAGATTCAGCTTGGAGCTCAAGGAAGGGTGTTCTTCTTAAATTAATTTCTTGTTAATTCTTCTATATTTCTAATGTATATGGGATTGATTATGGTCCATTTCAACCATGAAGACCCCAAACAGTTTTTACTTCTTAATTTATGAATTTCAAGCTTACTTTGATTATGGATCCTTTATATAAATGTTGATTTAATTCAATTGAAATATAGGTTTTATTTAATTGAAGTTTTTAAAGTGATTTAAGCCCTAATATGTTAAATTGCATTGATATTATGATGATTTGAATATGCATATCCCTTTAAATTTTCACGGCCTAAGCCTAGGGCCTAGACATGATACGGCGCAAGGGGAACCCGAAGGAACCCCAAACAAGCCTCTTAACATATCATTACATATCCTTAGTCATGGAAGCAATAGAATAACAATAAAAGAGTAGAAATAAGGGAACATGGGGCTAAGGGACATCCTTCATATCATAAAACATCATAGAGTCAAAGAGAGTCAAGGCTCATAACATCATTACATAACTTGCCCAACAATACCTCTAAACATAGAACTTAGCGGGAGCCAAGACAAGCAACCGGGCTCACCCTCATAGTCAAGAATACAATAAAAAGGAAAGAGAGTCTTTATACATAGCATAAGATCAAAGACATTGTCCCCGAAGTTGAGGACTCACCACTTGCTTTGTAGAGAAATCGTACTGGCAACGTCGAGGAGGAGGATGATCAAGTGAAGTGCTGGTCCCTACATGGTAATATCATGTAGGCATAGAGTATGCGTTAGTACGTTTAAATATACTAAATATGTAGGATGTACTGCAACAAGAGATAGGCAACATATTCAAAATGCATATTTAGGAAATAAATGAGCATATAGCAATATGACAATCATGAATGATGCTTGTAGTAAATCATGCTTACATAGGACATATTACATGTATAGGAAGAGAAAATTAATAGTAACCAAGGCCTACCACTTCCTTGGCGAAGCGATTGAGGTTCAAACCCCTTAATATGGTTGCACGAGCCTACTACCCCCTGAGCAAGGCAATTGAGGTAGAAACCTGTCAACATGGTTGCACGGCCTACTACCTCCCGAGCGATGCAATTGAGGTACATACCCCCCAACCTGGTAGTTCGGGCCTACCTCCTCCCCAATGAGGCAGCTGATCAATTTTCAACACTATAGATACTTTTCATGAAATCAACACATTTATACGACACTTTCATTATCATAAAGTCATACAAGTCATAGATCATGTAATAGAACATCAATGGCACAAGAACCCTAAAGCTCACATTCTATCAAACACTTGGTGGGTGTGTAATGCTAGTGTAAATCCATGCAATTAAAGAGTGAAATCATGCAAGAAATCTTGAACTAAATTATCCCACCAACACTTGGTAACACTATTATACAATATACATTAAAACCCTTCATCAAATCTCAAGATAAATCAAAGATTCATAGCTCAAAATATGCTAAACAGTCACACTTTTACAAAACCCTAACATAGTTCATAATCAAATTCATAATAGAAGACTCATAAGTAAAATCAACTTAGAAACACGAAATTTGTGTAAAGAGGAAGATTGGAACCACGGGTGAAAGGACCCACTGATTGAAACTCACATACCTTGACTTTGGAGAATTCTTGATGAAGATTCGAAATGGAGACTTGAAGCTTGAGTGAAATCCTTAAGATTCGAATGAGTTTTGGGACTTAAAATTTGGGGTGAAATATTTTTCTAAGTATTTAGGAGAGTATTGGGGAATGTCTTGTCTGATATGAAGGTGAAATATGGCCATGTATAGGTATTTTTACACATAGGAAGGCTTAGATCCAAGACCTAAAAGCCTTGGACCGAGGTAAATATAATTGGCAAAAAAATACACATCTCCGCGTCTAGTCTGCTCGTGGAGGGCATGATGGACTGAGGTAAAAATCACTAGCAAAAAAATACACATCTCCACATTTGGTCTACGATGCAGAACTATCACGGAGGGCATTTTTACACTGGTCCGCGACGGTTGCGCGTGGCGGTACCAATGCCGATCGCCACTATTTTGCGCAAACTTGGGAAAATTGAATTTCGCTACGGTTGTTATAATATCGGGGTTGGACTCATTACCTGCTCAATTTTTCCCCCTGATCAAGAATATGGAGTTGGAGTTTCGATATCACGCACGGATTTTGAGATATATGAAAATTACAATATTGGGCACTTCCAAGGCACATTTTCGAGCACTTTTTTGGGTCGTTTCAATTTCTACCCCTTGGGAACATTCATCCCTGAATATCAAAGGAAGTACATGAAAATAGTAATCATGACGAAATCAGCCCCAACATAGAATGCAACAATACACTTAAACGTCATTTTCAAAAATATCAACATAAATGTTTAAATCACCATGAACTTGTCAACATAAACATGAATGCATACAAATGACATAGGGACTGAAACAAGAGTCTTAAAATCACATAAGGGACATAGAGTTAGTACCTTAGGCTTGAGTAGAATGGAAGAGATAAGTATATCACTTTTGCATGTCTGCTTCAGCCTCCCATGTAGCACTTTCGACTTGTTGATTCCTCCAAAGGACCTTAACGGAAGCAACATCCTTGTTCTTCAACCTCTTCACTTGTCTATCCAAGATCTCTACTGGAACTTGTTCATATGTCACGTTGTCTTCAACAACACCCATAACATCAAGAGGCACAATAACATTAGGGTCACCCACATGCTTCCTCAACATAGACACATGGAAGACCGGATGAACCAATTCCATTTCACTAGGCACCTCCAACTCATAGGCCACCTTACCAATCCTCCTCAACGCCCTATAAGGACTTACAAATTTGGACTTAATTTACCCTTCTTACCAAAATGAACCACACCCTTCAGGGGTGACACCTTCAAATAGACCCAATCATCAACTTTAAATTCAAGCTCCCTTCTCCTCACATCAGCATAGGACTTTTTATGACTTTGGACTATTTTCAACCTTTCTATGACTAACCTTATCTTCTCCATAGCCCCAATAACCAGATCCGGACCCAACAATGCCACTTCTCCCACTTCAAATCACCCAACCGGTGACTTAACACGCCTACCATAGAGGGCCTCAAAAGGAGCCATACCAATGCTAATATGATTGCTATTCTTATAAGCAAACCCAATCAATGGAAGATGATCATCCCAACTATCCTTAAACTCCAAAATACAAGCCCTAAGCATATCCTCGAGAGTAAGACATCTTTGGAAGGACCTCCAAAAGTGTGAAATGAATTGAGTAACACGATCCGATATGATAGACAAGGGCAACCCATGAAATCTTACAACTCATGATGTACAATTTAGCATAGTCTTCAGCCCCATATGTAGTCTTAACCGGTAGAAAATGAGCCAACTTTGTCATCCTATCAACCACAACCCAAATAGAATCAAAACCCTTCCTAGTTTTAGGTAACCACATCACAAAATCCATGTTAATTTCCTCCCACTTCCAACTAGGAATCTCTATGTCTTGGGTTAGGCCACTGGGCCTTTGGTGTTCGTCTTTGACTTTTGGAAACTATGACAACCGGATACAAATTTGGCAATGTCTTTCTACATGACTCCCCACCAAAACACATCCCTCAAATCTCTATACATATTTGTAGAACTGGGATGAATAGATCAATAGGAAGAATTGTGAGCCTCATCAAGAATCTTCTTTCTCAAATCCCCAACACAAGGCACACACAACCTACCTTGGTACCTAAGGGCACCATCTCGCCCTTGGGAGAAAACCTCTACCTTTCCCTCTTTCATAAAGGCCTTCAATTCTAACAAGGAGGAATCAAGATCTTTCTTTGATTTTACCTCATCAACCAAGGAAGATTTTGAACCATCAACAACCATAATGCCACCATTATCAACCTCTTCCAACCTAACCCCCAATCTAGCCAACCGATGGATCTCCATAGCCACCTCTTTTCCCCCACCATCAACATGAGATAGGCTACCCATAGACACCCTACTCAAAGCATCTACTACAATATTAGCCTTACCGGGATGATAATGCACACTCATATCATAATCCTTAAGAAGCTCCCACCACCTTCATTGCCTCAAGTTAAGATCTTTTGAATGAATGTATATTGGAGACTCTTATGGTCGGTGAACACATCAACATGCACCCCATACAAATAATGATGCTAAATTTTGCAAAGCCAAAACCATGGCGGCCAATTCAAGATCATGAGTAGGATAATTCTTTTCATGCACTTTGAGTTGCCAAGAAGCATAGGCTATCACCTTACCATGTTGCATCAAAACACAACCCAAACCAACCTGAGAGGCATCACAATACACAACAAACCCTTCCAACCCTTTTGGTAAAGACACATAGGAGCGGAGACAAGCTTATCCTTCAAGGTTTGGAAACTTCTTTCACACTCATCGGTCCATACAAACTTAGCCCTCTTTTGAGTCAACTTAGTCATGACAGAAGTAATAGAATATAGAACCCACTCACCAACCTATGGTAGTAACCTGCTAAGCCCAAGAAGATTCTAATGTATGAAGGGGTCAATGTTCTAGGCCAATTTCTAATCACATCCATCTTTTTAGGGTCCATCTTAATACCATCCCCCGACAACACATGACCTAGAAAGGCAACCTCTTTCAGCAAAAATTACACTTCTCATATATAGCATACAATTTCTCTTCCCTCAATCCTTGTAGCACTACCCTCAAATGAGCCACATACTCCTCCTCACTATGAGAATAGATCAAAGTATAATTAACGAAAACCACCACAAACAAATCTAGGTAGGGTTTAAAGACCCTATTCATGAGATCCATGAAGATAGCCGGTGCATTAGTCAACCCAAAAGACATAACCACAAATTCATAATGCCCATATCTAGTCCGGAAAGCCGTCTTCCGAATTTCACACTTCCTCACCTTCACTTGATGATACCCGGACCGAAGATCAATCTTAGAGAAGTGGCTAACCCCTTGAAGTTGTTCAAACAAATCATCAATTGTTGGTAGAGGATACTTATTCTTGATGGTAACTCTATTAATTTGTTGGTAATCAATAGACATTTTACGAGACCCATCATTCTTCTTCCCAAACAACACTGGTGCACCCCAAGGTGATTGGCTAGGCCTAATAAAATTCTCCAACAAGTCCCCCAGTTGCTCCTTCAACTCCTTTAACTCTATAGGATCTATACGGTTAAGGGGAATAAAAATGGGTTGAGTATGGGGGAGGAGGTCTATACCAAAGTCTTATTTCCCTTTCAGGAGGAACACTGGGAAGGTTATTAGGAAAGAAATCAAGGAACTCATTTACCACCGATATTGACTCTATAGGAAGGACTTTGGATTCCATATCCCTAACCCTTACAAGATGATAAAGACACCCCTTAGAGATAAACTTTTGGGCTTTAATGTAAGAAATGAATCTACCCTTGACCATCACATCATGACTCTCCCACTCAAGAATGGGTTCATTTGGGAATTGGAATTTGACCCTAGGGGTTCTACAATCAATAGAGGCATAGTTTGCGTGCAACCAATCCATCCTAAGAATGACATCCAAATCAACCATATCCAACTCAACAAGATCACAAGGCAATATTTTATGCAAGATGCAAATGGGACAATTTCTATAGACCTTTCTAGCAACAATAGATGCATTAATAGGAGTAGACACCTCATAAGACTCACATAACAATACGGGCTCAACATAAAACTTTTTGGCAATAAGAGGAGTAACAAAAGAAAGAGTGGCACCGGGTCTATCAATGCATACACATTAAAATAAAATTCTTTCAACATAGCGGTGATGACATCGGGCACCTCATCAACCCTTTGCCTCCCATGTAAGGCATAAAATCGATTGTGTCTTGGGGCACCACCTTGTTGACCTTCTCTTCCCAAAGGAACCACATTGGCACCCTAAGCTTGTGGACGAACATCCTTACCCTTATTTCGGTTACGAGGGCAATCCATCATCCTTTGGCCCATTTCTCCAAACTATAGCAAGCATTAGTATCCCTCAAGCATGGGCCACTATGACCCTTACCACATTTTGGACACATATCATTAGGCCAAACACCACCATCACCTTGGGCCCTTGGATAGTCATTCGCAAACCTCCTATTAGGAGCATGATAAGACCCTTGGCTTTGATGGAATTGACCACCCTTGAGACTTTGGAACTTACCATCAAAATGGGATCTCTTGGCCTCATGAACCCTTTGGCCTCATGAACCCCTCTCTTCCTCAAATTCTCCCCCTCCAATTATTCGGTATAAGTCATAAGGCGGGAAAAGTCCATGCCACCAATCAACATGGTGGTACAACATTCTTCACTCACTAAATCAGATACACCCATCATGAAATTAGTCATTCTAGACCTCGAGTCAGTACCAAGTGTGGAGCATATTTAGAGAGTAGGTTGAACTTGAGGGAATACTCCCTCACACTCATAGACCTTTGTTTCAAATTCATGAACTCAACCAATTTGGCTTTGCTGTGCTCAAGAGGAAAGAACCAGTTGAGGAAAGTCGCTTTAGACTACTCCCACAGAACCGTATTGTTGTTCTCCTTCTCCTCCTTCCATTGAGTAAACCATATTTAAGCCACCTCCTTGAGTTGGTAAGTTGTCAACTCCGCCTTCTCTTCCGACCTTAGACCCCTAATGGACAACAACTTGTATACCTCATCAATAAATTCTTGGAAGTTGTCATCCACTTTAGACCCATTGAACTCCGGTAGGTTTATCCTCATGAAGTCGCTCACCCGAGATACCAGAGTAGAAGCATGATGGGCTTGGGCTCCTTGATTGACTGGATTAGCCAACACTTGAGCTAGCTAGGTGAGAGCATCCTAAATCTCACCATGAGCAGGCTGTTCCTCGGGTGTGCGAGCTCTTCTTTCTCTTGTGATAGGAATGATCTTTTCCCCTTACCTTAACTTCTATAGCACGGCATAGAGTAAGAAGAAGGGAAACATTTCCTAGAACGTCTCATAAACTCTTACTCATAGTCATGGTGTGTAACACAACCATGAATAACTCTAATCAATGCAGTGTGTTGGATGTCGAGGACCATTAAAAACCTAGTGTTCTGATACCAAGTTTGTCACGACCCAAGTCTAGGGCCTAGACGTGACATGGCGCATGGGGAACCCAAAGGAACCCCAAGCAAGCCTCTTACCATATCATTACACATTCTTGGTCGCGGAAGCAATAGAATAACAATAAAAGAGTAGAAATAAGAGAACATGGGGCTAAGGGACATCCTTCGTATCATAAAACATCATAGAGACAAAGAGAGTCAAGTCTCATAACATCATTACATAAGTTATCCAACAACACATCTAAACGTAGAACATAGCGGGGGCCAATACAAGCAACCGGACTCACCCCCATAGTCAAGCATATAATAAAAAGGAAAGAAAATCTTTATACATAGCATAAGATCAAAGACATTTTCCTCGAAGTTGAGGACTCACCACTTGCTCTGTAGAGAAATCTTACTAGCCACGTGGAGGAGTATGATGATCAAGTGGAGCATCGGTCCCTACATGGTGACATCATGTAGGCATAGAGTATGCGTTAGTTGGTTTGAATGTACTAAGTATATAGGATGCAATGCAACAAAAGATAGGCAACATATTCAAAATACATATTTAGGAAATAAATGAGCATATAGCGATATGGCATGCATGAATGATGCTTGTAGTAAATCATGGTTACATAGGAAATATTACATGTGTATAAAGAGACCATAAATAGTAAGCAAGGCCTACCACCTCCTTGGTGAGGTGATTGAGGTTCAAACCCCTCAATACGGTTGCATGAGCCTACTACCTCCCGAGCGAGGTAATTGAGGTACAAACCTCCCAACATGATTGCACAGGCCAACTACCTCCTGAGAGAGGAAATTGAGGTACAAATCCTCTAACATGGTTGCACGGGCCTACTACCTCCCGAGTGAGGCAATTGAAATACATACCCCCAACATGGTAGTTTGGGCCTACACTTCCCCAACGGGGCAATTGATCAACTTCCAACACTATAGATACTTTTTATGAAATCAACACATTTATACCATCCTTTCATCATCATAAAGTCATACAAGTCATAGATCATACAATAGAACATCAATGGCTCAAAAACCCTAAATCGGACATTTTATCAAACACTTAGAGGGTGTGAAATAATAATGTGAAACCATGCAACTAAAGAGTGAAATCATACAAAACAATCTTGAAGTAAATCATACCACCAATACTTGGTAACACCATCATACAATATATATCAAAACGTTTCATCAAATCTCAAGATAAATCAAAGATTCATAGCTCTAAAGATGCAAAATAGTCACACTTTTACAAAACTCTAACATAGTTCATAGTCAAATTCATAATAGAAGACCCATAAGTAAAATCAACTTAGAAACATAAAATCTGTATAAAAAGGGAGCTTGGGCACCATGGGCGAAAGGACCCAATGATTGAAACCAACATATCTTGACTTTGGAGAATTCTTGATGAAGATTGGAAATGGAGACTTGAAGCTTGAGTGAAATCCTTAAGGATAAGTTTTGGGACTTAAAAATTTGGGGTGAAATATTTGTCCAAGTGTTTGGGAAAGTATTAGGGAATGTCTTGCATGATATAAAGGTGAAATAAGGCTAAGTATAGGTACTTTTACACATGGGAAGACTTAGACCCAAGACCCAAAAGCCTTGGACCGGGGTAAAAATCACTAGCAACAAAATACTCATCTCCACATCTTGTCCACAATGGGACCTATCGAGGAGGGAATTTTTACACTTGTCCACGATGGCTGCGTGTCGTAGTACCAACGTGGATTGCCACTGTTTTGAACAAACTTGGAAAAATCTAATTTTACTATGATTGCTCTAAAATCGAGGTTAGATCCATTTCCCGCTCAATTTTGCCCCCGATTAAGAATATAAAGTTGGATTTTGAATATCACACACAAATTTTGAGATATATGAAAATTATAATTCCGAGCACTTCTGAGGAACATTTTAGGGTACTTTTTGGGTTCATTTCATAAATGTTAAATTTAGGCATGGGTAATCTCAAGTATGCTTTAAATGTGAATTTCTTCATGGATTTACTTTGGTTTCATCTTATATTGTTATTTTATGTATTAATATATGTTACTCATCCTATTTTCTCATCATTCATGGCATATACATGCACGAATATTATTTTTTATGAAGTTTATGAACTGAGTTAAGACTCAACTATGTTTATGAATTTGATTTTAAGAAAAGTGATTGTGACATAACTTGTGGTCACATAATGTCTATGATATCACTCTTTGAGCAATTATGGGTGTTTACACCAATATGTGCAAGTATGAAGGAGTTATTCCTATACATGAAAGTATGTCATGAAATATAATTTTTCTTCTGTATGCAAGTTTAATAAGTTCTTATGCATTCCATGTCCGCATATTTAGTACATTCAAATGTACTAACATATATTCCTTACCTACATGATCTAACCATGTAGGGACCGGCGACTATCTTCATCTATCCCTTGATGGTTACCTTGAATTATGAGAGTTGTTTGTGGTAAGTCCTATCATTCGAGGACAAGCCACCTTCTATCTACCTATTATGCTATTTTCACTTATATCTTTACCTTAAGGGTGAGCTTGGGACATGTTTGGGCCCCCATCCTATTCTAGAGGCATTTTTGGACATCATGTAAAGTCTTTGTACGGGCTTGTGTTATGTTATGCTACTTGCTATGGAGATTATGATTATGGATATTTGTTGATGTTAATGATATGATGTTATGTTCATGATGAGTTGCAAAAATATGAAAAGTCCTATCCCATAGTTTGAGTCATACTTACTTTCCCCTTAATTCTTATGCTCTATGTGCTATGTGAATCCATGCAAATTCATATCTCATGACATCCCCATAGTGCGAGTCATACTTTCCCGTCCCTTAGAGTTATGTGTTTATTGCATACTTATGCGCTTCTGAACCAATGATATGTACGTGGCTGCTATGAGGCTTGTTTAGGGATTCTCGGGTTTTCATTCGCCATGTCACTCCTAGGCGCTAGGCCCGAGTCATGACATTTTTTCCAATATAGTATCTTATCTATACAATTCAATATTTTTAATTTTCTAAAGAGATTTCACTTTCATTTTTTTATATGGTTTGAAAAGCTTTGATTGTAAATCAAAATGAGACTTTTGAAGATGCCATACAAGTTGAAAAATTGGTTATCAATTTATTAGGGTGGTTAACAAATTTAGAGTATTAATTTGCAAAGATGTGTAAACAATGTCGTGACATTAGAATTATGTTTTAATTGCTACCAATGAGATGTTATTACGTATTTTGTAAGAATTATCAATTTTATATTTGCAAGTTCTTGTTTCGATACAAAACGTGAATTTATGGATAATTTGATTATGTGCGTATGCGTTATCTACATTAACAGTTGTAGAAATTTTAAGAATATGCATCTTGAAAAGACTTTTTTAAGGACTAAATTTTCAGTCTTAAAAGACCAAAGAAAACTAGCTACTAAAATACTTCAAGACCAGTTGATCTATGCTTAGGGACTAGATTTATGGTCCCTAAATGTGTTTTAGGGACCAGATATTTTTCCGTCACCAAAATCCTTTAAGGACTAGTAAATTAATCACATCGCTATTTATCTTTAGCGACGGACAATAACCAAAATTGTTTGGTCACTATTGACTTTTAAGAATGAGAATCAAACTTTTAAGGACCCATTTTCCCTTCCCTAATAGTCATTTTTCTTGTAGTGATTTTGTGACCTAACTTTATTCTAAAAGTCTCTGTTTTTTCTTCTTCTTTTTTTTTATAATACTTGAGATAGTCTCTTAGTTGAATTCTTCCACGCACACATCAGATTATATTTAGGGTGTGTGCTATCGTGATCTTGATTTTTGAATCATAACAATTTATCAAATAATTATTAGCTAATTATTTTGAATATGAGAAGACTTTTAGATTTTTATATTTTTAATACTTATCTAAAATGTCACAAAATTATACAAAAAAGGAATAATGACAATTACAATAATATTTATTTATAAGGTATAGAAACAAAGATATAATATTTATTTAAAATATACAATATAATTACATATATAAATCAATGGGTTCCACAAGGTAGACACCTTAGACTAACTTTTGGCTAAGAATCAAATCACTCACTCCTGCCCCACCCCACCTTCATTGTAATCTCTATCCCACTCCTTCCTCCTCTTTGATATACTCAACATACACCTTCAGTTTTGATGCACGCATCATACATAATAATAGTAATCCAACTACATTGAGGTTGAATCTTACAAAAAATATGTCATGTGCATGTTGATATGCAAATAGATTAATTGAAGAATAAAAACTTCTCTTTTCTTTTCGTAACTCACTGACCTAATGCGAGTTGATATATAAACACATTATTAAGCAGAAAATGACATAAAAAAGAGAATGAGTAGAATAATCTAGCTCAATAGTCACTTTGGGTAATAATAACTAATATTAGAATATAAGAAACATAAGATATTCAATACCACTGTAAACTTTTAGACTTTCTCTCTAGAAAGATCAGTTGAAACTCAAGGAGATTAATTGTAATGACCCCTCAATTTAGAAGCTCTAAGTATAGAAAAGTTGACCTGAAAAATAACCGGGAGTCTGGTTTATGGGACAACTTACATCTATAAGTTGACATACGACCCGTAAGTTTGGTTTTTTAATATAGAACTTTAGGAAGGGGAATAATTTCCAGTCTAGAGTAACCCATGGATCAAGTAACGATCGGTAGGATACCTTATGGCCCATAGATGGTTTCGTGAATGGGACCCTAGACATGAAGGAAATTTTGAGATTTCAGGAAAGTGCCTTATGAGTTATCAGACGAATAGTCGAATGTGTTACAACTTGTAGGATCCTTTCGCAGGTGAAGTCAAGGAAGTGAAGAAAAACTATGAGTCCAACCATGGCCCGTAATATATTTTATGGCCCGTACTAATGCTTTGTGGTTTTCAATCCAATAAAGATAATTTTCAAGATTTTCAGATGTGCTATCAGACGAAGGGACTTAAGGCCTGTGGATTAACTTACGGCTCATAATCGGGGTCTCGTAGGTCAACTTCGGCAGTTTTAGTAAGGGGAAGTTTTGTCATTTTTGTCCTTTCTATTTCTATACTACGTCATTTCGGGGATGAAAAAGTGACCCTGTAACAATCTTTAAGCCCTAATTCCTTTGTTCATTCTCCCATTCTTTACTCTCGAAATTCCTAAGGCAAAAAGGGGATCTCAAGAACAAGATAGGATAAGGCTAGGGTTCCAAGATTCATCCTCAATCCTACAAATTCGTTTCTCTCCAGTTCTTCCAAGGTAGGTGAGTGGATTTATGGGTATTTGTTCACCCATAAAGTTCCCTGTTAAGTATTTTACCTTTTCTTTAAGTTCGTCAAGTTAATGTGTCTGCTTATAATGATTTCATGAGTATCATCTATACTATGATACGATACTCATGAAGTTTAGTAACTATTTTGCATGTTTAAAATATGATGTTGATTCCATGATGATTTTTGACATCATCAAGTTTGGCTGATTTTGATGTTCCTTTAAAAAGAAATTTCCTATGACTTATGTGATTTATGATTGTTCCATGATAAAACAAAGTCCACCTAGTTTTCAAGTAAAGCTTTCTATGACTTACGATTATGAATCAGACATCACTGAAGCGTTTCAAAGTTAAGTTTATCAAAGATATGAGTTTTATGTTAAATGCCCTAAAAGATGTTTAAGAAAGGTCCACAAGATTAAAGGACAATTATTACTTGGTGGTTCCTAAGTTTGAGCTACTCCTATGCTGCTACTAATGATTCTATGTTGAACTTTAAAGATTTTTTGGGATGACTTAGCACCAAGTGTGACTTTGTGGTGAGGTTCGATAAGGGAACCTTAGAAGAAACCTTTTGTCAAATTAACTATGTGCCACCATAAGAGCCTTTGTAGGTTAGGCCAGTGGATCCACATATGTCATTTATGCTATAATAATGCATGGTAAGATTAACGGAGCTCCACCCAACAAGTAGTCCCCCCATCCCAAAGTAGGGAGTCATGTAGATTCTATATAGTAGCTCATATGGTTTTATATGTCGGTTAAGGTTCATTCCCATAAACTTATGATCTTATACTATGTATTCACTTTATGTGCTTTCTTATGCATACACTCATATTGATCTTGAGCCATATTACTTGTGTATATTTGAGCTTGCTTATGTATCCTTTATTCTATATATCCATATATGTTATGTTTAAAATGATGGCATTACAATTTCATCCATGCATTATATCTCACATACATAGTACATCCAATCTTACTAATGCATATTTTACCTGCTTGAGTTAACCATGCAGGGACAGGCACTCCTCCACTAGCTCGAGGCTAGTTTTCGGCGTCAAAGACTAGTAGCTTTATTGTGGTGAGCCCTTAGTTTGGGACACCTCCATGTTTTCATCTATCTTTTATCTTGCTTTGTTTAAGACATTGTATTTGTAGCCCTTTTGAGGCTTTTACTTCTATTTTCTCTTATTATGGATTCTTTTCTATTTGATGGAGATTGATTGATACCAGTCCCATCCGTTTATAATGTAGATGCTATGAATATGGAAAACAAGTTGATTGTAGTATTTCCACTACTTTTTAATGCTGCTTCATTGTCAAAATTGACCTTAGACCCTTTTTTCCCTATTTTCTTCTACAAAAGTTTTACTTAATGCCTATGAATGCTCAAGATGCTAGAATGTGAGGTGGCCTCGAGTATCTCTCGTGTGACAACTAGGTCCCCAGGTCAGTTTGTTACAAACTTGATATTAGAGCACGAGATTTTAAAACATTCCTTGGATGTCCATGCATCCCTGTCACGAAGAGTCTCATTCAAAATTGTGAAGCATGCCACTACCTTGAGTTAGAGGCTATGAAACAGTTTAGGAAAGTCTTTTCTTCTTTCTTATTCATATTGTGCGTTAGAGTTGAATAAGATTTTTTGCTAACTAACGATGGGCTTTTACTTATTTCTACATCATGTCATCATGAAGAGCTCCCCATGAGCGGGGCACTACCAAGGAACAAGTCCCGCCACTCCAATAGGATGATGGAGTGTCCATGTGGGAGTTCCGAGCCACATTCACTTTGTTGGTCCAAGCCTTAGTCAACTAAGAAAATAGGGAGGTGGGCTTTCCTCCTCTAGTGCCTGATCCGGCCACAAAAGTACATGCTTCCATGGGGATGAACTCGCCAGAATTTCATAGATCGAAGATGGATGAGGACCCTATTGAATTTATTGAGGAAGCTTATTGGGTTGTGGCAGTGATGTGCATTCCGTCAGAAGAGAACATCTAGTTGGTTTCCTACCAACTCAAAGGAGTGGTTAAGATTTGGTTTGAGCAATGGGTTAGGTGGAATTTAAATTTACCTTTCTAGATCAGTTCTTCCCCACCGATCTTAGGGAGACAAAGGTCCAGGAATTCATCAACTTGAAGCAAAGGAGCTTGAGCATGAGGGAGTATGCCCCCAAATTCACTAAATTGTTAAAGTATGCTTCATTTAAGGTCGCAAATCCGAGAGCTTGGATGGGCAAATTTATTTGGGGTGTCTCTGAGTTGGTCTCTAAGGGATGCTAGACAACCATGTTGGTCAAAGAGATGGACATTTCCCGCTTGATGATGTACACAGAGCAAATTAAAGAACAAAAGATTCATGGAAGGGCAAGGGAGTCCAAGAGAGTTCGAGTTGAAGGTGGGAACTATTCTCACCAAAAGGCGGTGGTCACAAGTTCCCTAGTGGACAATAGCAAGGTGGATAAGGATCCACCAACACTCCTCCTTCTTAGAAGGACAAGGGGATGGCTCCCAAGCCCCAAATTCCAAATTGCCCCAAGTACGGGAAGCCTCACAAGGGAGAATGCTTAGTCAAGTCAAATGCATGTTTCACTTATGGGAAACCCGACCACCATGCTAAGGATTGCAGGAGCAGAGGCACAAGACCTCAAGAAAAAAAAGGTACACTTCAAGATGCCCAAAGGACCAACCAATTATATGCTTTCCATGGTCGCCAAGAGGTCAAAGAAGCCCCGGATGTGGTTACTAGTATGTTAAGAGTTTTTGATTATGATGTATATGCAGTTTTAGATCTAGGAGCAAATTTGTCTTTTGTAACCCCATTCTTTGAATATAAGTTTCACGTATGTCCTGCAGTCCTCCATAAGCCCTCTAAGGTGAGTAACCCCGTAGGTCAGTTTATCATAGCCAGAAGAATCTATAGAGGTTGCCCTATTTCTATCTTGAATAAAGTAATTCCATGTGACTTAGTCAAGCTTTCCATGGTAGACTTCGATATGATTCTTAGATGGATTGGTTGCATGCTTTTTACACCTATATTGACTATAGAACCCATAGGTTCAAATTCCAATTCCCTAATCTGCTAATTCTTGAGTAGGAGGGTAACAACTCTTTATGTAGAGTCAGTTCATTTCTTTTGTAAAGGCTCACAAAATGATTTCCAAGGGGTACATTTACCACTTGGTGAGGTTCAGAGATGTCTCTTCTAAAGTTCCTTCCCTTGAGTCATTTCCTATTGTAAGTGAACTCCCTGATGTCTTCCCAGAAGAGTTACTAGGTGTCCCTCCCGAAAGGGAGATAAACTTTGGTATAGACCTCTTACCGATACTCAACCCATCTCAATCCCTTTTTATAGAATGACTTTCGTAGAATTGTAGGATTTAAAAAAAGGAGTAACTAAAGGATTTGTTGGAGAAGGATTCCATTAGACCTAGTCGATCTTTATAGGGTGCCTCGGTGCTATTTGTAAAGAAGGACCAGTCACTCTGTATGCGTATTGACTACCACAACTCAATGAGGTCACCATTAAGAATAGGTATCCCCTTCCAAGTATAGGTGAGCTACTCATTTCTCTAAAATTTGTTTGAGATTCGGTTATCACCATTTGAGGGTGAAAGAAAGTGACATCCCTAAGATGACTTTTCGGACTAGGTATGGTCATTTTGAGTTTATGGTGATGTTATTTAGCTCACTAATGCACTGATAATATTTATGGACCTCATGAATAGGGTGTTCTAGCCTTACCTCGACATATTTATTGTGGTGTTTATTGATGACATTCTTATCTGCTCCCAGTTGAGCAAGAGCAGATGGAGCACTTGAAGGTAGTATTACAAACCCTGAGGGAATAAAAGCTCTATGCAAAATTTGATAAGTGCGGGTTTTTGGCTAGATGAGGTTGCCTTCCTTGGGTATGTGGTATCTAGAGAGGGCATCAAAGCTAATCCTAAGAAGACAAAAACGGTGAGAAAATGGCCAAGGCCACTAACTCCTACTGTTATAAGGAGTTTCTTGGGTCCATCCAGTTACTATAGATGGTTTGTGCAAGGCTTCTCCACCATTTCATCTACACTTACCAAGCTAACTTAAAAGAAGGCTAAGTTTGTGTGGACGGATAAATATGAGAGGAGTTTCCAGACTTTAAAGGATAGGTTGACGTTATCCCCCATATTGACATTGCCAAGAGGGAATGATAGGTTTGTCGTATACTGTGATGAATCAAGGACTGGGTTGGGTTGTGTGTTAATGCAAAATGCTTCAAGGCAGATGAAAGTGCATGAGAAGAATTACTCGACTCATGATCTTTATCTTGCAACGGTGGTGTTTGTCTTAAAGATTTGGTGACATTACTTGTGCAGAGTTTATATGGATATTTTTACTGAACACAAGAGTCTCCAATACGTGTGCACCCAAAAGGATCTCAACTTGAGGAAATGGAGGTGGTTAGAGCTACTCAAGGATTATGATATGAGTGTGATGTACCATCCCGAAAAAAGCCAATTTGGTAGATGATGCCCTTAGTAGAATTTCCATGGGTTGCATGCCCCATATTGAAGATGATGGAAAAAGGGAGTCAGCCAAAGATGGTCATAGGTTGGTTAGACTAGGAGTGAAATTGAATGAGTCTAGAAGTGGTGGTGAAACAGTTCTTCATGGGTCTGCATACTCTTTTATGGACAAGGTTAAGGCCAACCAAGATCTCGATACCACCTTGGTTGAGTTGAAAACCTTAGTAAAAGATAGAAAGATAGAAGTCTTCTCATAAGGGGGAAATGGTGTACTCCAATATCAAGAGAGGTTATGTGTGCCCAATGACAATGTGGTGAAGAAGTTGATCATGTAAGAAGCACACAACTCTTCATATTCCATTTATCCCCGGTACCATTAAGATGTATTGACACTTGATAGAGGTTTATTGGTGGAATGAAATGAAGAAGGACATTGCTCAATTCGTGTCCAGGTGAGTCAATTGGCAACAAGTCAAAGTTGAATATCAAAGGTCGGGTGTCCTAGCACAAGACATTGATATTCCTACTTGAAAGTGTGCTCATTTCCTACTGGATAACACTACATTCAGTGCTGGGGACTATGCTTGTTTGTATATATGAAAGTTGGTGAGATTTCATGAGATTGCATGAGATTGAAGCCTGTTGGAGATTGTTTGATTTAGCCTCTTTAGTGTTATTTTGCCTATTTCTCTAGCAAACTTCTGAAGCTTATTTCCCTAGTAAACTTCATCAAAGCGGTCAAGATTTGACGGTGACTTTGACATGCTTTACATTCTTTGTAGGATTCTCCGGCAAAACACTCCAAATTTCGATTCCAGTGAGATTTCTGGCGAAAATCAGTTTTCTGGTGATGTACACAAACTCTAGCAATGTTCATATTGGACAAGAATTCTGAGTGATATCTTTCAAATCCCTTGTTATTTCTGATTTTATCCTTGTGTTTTCTTGCTGTTACATATTCAATATTTTTACATTACTTGCCTTATACCGCTTTTGGACTAATTTCATAATATTCGATGTTTTTTCTTGATCTTGCTAATTGGATGGTCTTCCTGATTATTCATTATATTATCTTAATTTACATTCAAATCTGAATCTTCAAGTTCTAAACAATCTTGATTTTCTAGTCATTTCTGGCTATTCTCTAGTCGCAAGTTTGGTTGCTCTTAGTTTAAGAGAATCGATGATTGTTCCTTATGGTTTCTTATTCTTCAGTGAGTGTTAGTGTGTTGGATTACTCCTTTTAGCACACTAATTATTATGTGTTGTATGACTTTTTTCATATATCTGTAGATTTACCATTTATTATATTTTGCAAGCTTACATATCATATTGTGTTGTCGTTACTCATTTATCCATCTAAATTTGTACCTGATTATTTGATTAGTAGTATACATTATATTTCACTATTCTATAGCGCTAGTTTTCTCTAGATTGTATCTTCTTGAACTTTGTAGCTTAGTGAGCTATTAGTTCTTAATTTAGTGGTGTCAGAATCTGATGGTGCACTAGGGTCCTGGCATCGGTTGGGGTCGTATGTAAGGGGTGGGTGTGGTAAGAGGGGCAGGGATTATTTAAATTAAGCTTTGGGTCAAGGAATATAGGATCACTTATGGGGAATTCCATAGAGCTAGTGAAGTGTCTTAAGAGGAGAAATATTAATATAGTGTGTGTTGCGGAGACCAGATGGATAGGTACCAAAACTCGAGATGTAGACAGGTTTAAGTTATGGTACTCGGGTAGTTCTAGGATAGAAATGGTGTAGGTATCCTAGTAGATGATGACCTTAGGGAATATGTGGTAGAGGTTAGGAGATTTAATGATAGAATTGTCTATTAAACTGGTGGTTGGTGGCATATAGCGAATGTAGTTAGTGCCTATGCGCCTCAAGTGGGATTAGATGAGGGAGTCAAAAAGCTCTTTTGGGAAGATTTGGATGAGGTAGTGAGAGGCATACCAGAGAAGGAAAAAGTCTTCATTGGGAGATATTTTAATGGGCATATCAAAGAAACCACTAGCGGGTTTGAAGATGTTCATAGAGGCTTTAGTTTTAGGGAGAGGAATGGAGGTGGGACATCTCTCTTGGATTTTGCCAAAGCCTTTGAGTTAGTTATTGCTAACTCATGTTTCCAGAAGAGGGAAAATAACTTGACTATCTTTCGTAGTACGGTATCTAAGACTCAGATTGATTACTTACTTCTTCAGAAGGGCAATAGAAGTCTTTATATGAATTGCAAGGTTATTCTAAGTGAAAATATTTTCATTCAACATAGGATTCTACTGATGGATTTAGATATTAAGAAAGAAAAGAAGAAGAAGGTTATTAATGCCCAACCGAGGATTGGTTGGGGAGGCCTCACTCTTTCCCTTTCATGAGAAATAGAAGAGAAGTTGAGTAATCTAGCGGCTTGGAGTAGTTGCAGAAATATGAACAATATATGGGATAGAGTGGGTGCATTAGAAAAGTAGCTACCGAGGTTCTAGGAGTTTTGAGAAGGACCTTTGGTGGACATTAGGGCAGTTTCTGGTAGAACAATGAAGTTCAAGGCAAAGTGAAAGCTAAGAAGGTTGCTTACATGAAGTGGATGGAGTATAGGGATAAGGATAAAAAGCAAAGGCTTAAGAAGATCTATAAGATGGCTAAGATAGAAGCGAAGATGACGGTGATGAGTGATTAAATTCCTATATGAGGATCTGGGTGATAAAGGCAAGGACAAGAGTTTGTATAGGCTAGCTAAAGAGAGAGAACTGAATGCTCAAGACTTGGACCAAGTGAAGTGCATCAAGGATGAGAAGGGTGAGATATTGGTGGATGAGACTTCCATTAAGCAAAGGTGGCAAGCTTACTTTCATGAACTCTTAAATGAAAAAGGAGATAGAGATATTAAGTTGGGTGAGTTGGCTCACTATGAAAGGCATCGAGATTTTGGTTATTGCAGGAGATTCAGAGTTGAAGAGGTTAGATGTGCTAATAGTAGGATGAAAAGAGGGAGGTGATCGGACCCCATGCGAATTCTGGCATATTTTCGAAAGAATATGGTCAAGGATGACATAGAGTGGTTGACTAGACTGTATGTTCAATGCTATTATAAAGACTACCAAGATGCCTGATCAATGGAGGCAGAGTACGATGTTCCATTGTTATTGATATTCAAAACTATAATAATTACAGGGGTATCAAGTTGTTAATTCACACTATGATGGTACGGGAGAGAGTGGGGGTGATGAGGGTGAAAAAAGTAGTGTTTATATCAAAGAATCAGGTTAGATTCATGTCAGGTGGTTGACTATTGAAGCAATTCATCTTGTTCAGAGATTAGTGGAGAAACATAGGAAAAGAAAGAAGGACCTTCATATGGTGTTCATTGATCTCGAAAAGGCTTATGACAAAGTTTTGAGGGATGTCCTATGGAGTTTTCTAGAGGTGAAAGGTGTCCCGATGGCATATATTAGGGTGATAAAGGACATATACAACAGACTCAGGACTTGGGTAAAAATGGTGGGAGGAGACTAAGAGTATTTGTCTTTTAAGATAGGACTTGATCATGGATTTGTGTTAGCCCTTTTTAGTTTTTCTTGGTGATGGATAAGCTAATGTGGTCTATCTAGGAGGAGGTTCGATGGTGTATTCTATTTGCAGATGACATAGTACTGATTGATGAGACTCAGACTAAAGTTAATGACAGATTGGAGGTTTGGAGACACGCTTTGAAATCCAAGGAGTTCAAACTGAGCAGGACCAAAACAGAATTCTTGGAGTGCAAATTTAGTGTTGCAAGGGATGAAATAGACATTGATGTGAGGCTTGCCTCTCAAGCTATCCCCATGAGAAAAAACTTTAAGTACCTAGGGTCCATCATTCAAAGTAGTGGAGATATCGATGATGATGTCACACATCATATTGGGGTAACATGGACAAAATGGAGGCTTGGTTCTAAAGTATTGTGTGACAAGAAGATACCACCAAAACTCAAAGGTAAGTTTTACAGAATGGTGGTTAGACCGTCTTTACAGTATGGAGTAAATTGTTTGCTAATAAAAATGCACATGTTCAGAAGATGCATATCACAGAGATGATGATGCTAATATGGATGTCTGATCATACCAAGAGTGATAAGACTAGGAATGAAACCATTTGAGAGGAGCTAGAGGTGGCCCCTGTGGCTGATAAGGTGAAAGAAGCGAGACTTCAATGGTTTGGATATATGAAGAGAAGGAGTATCAATGCTCCTGTTAGAAGGTGAGAGGTTGGATTTGGGAGTTACACGGAGGAGTAGAGATAGACCAAAGAAGTATTGAGGGGAGGCGATCAGACAAGATATCAGGAAACTTGATCTTACCGAGGACATGACCGTAGATAGAAAGGAGTAGAGATCACGAATTAGAGTAGCAGGCTAATAGGTTAGCAGGGTTAGGTGGACATCTGGCCTTGGGGTATAATACGGTAGTAGGATTGGTTGTGTTTTTATATCCTATGTTGTCATTATATGCCATATATATATATATATATATTGATTTTATCGTATTTACACACTATCCTTGTCATTGTCATGTGATTTTCATTGTTAGTCATTTTTTTGTTTCCTTTCCTTTTCTTTTCCTTTTTTTCCATATCTGGTTTATTCTGCTTATGGGTTTTTGAGACGAGGGCTGCTAGAAAACATCCTCTCTACCTTGTGAGGTAGTAGGGCAGCGTCAGTATAACCTAAGCTAAGGACCAAGAGGCTAGATAACCAAAAGGATGTCACCTACCAAGAAGCGTATCGCAGTCCAGCTGCTATCCAGGATGTTACCAAGGCAATCATGTGTCGTCCCACTAAAAAGAGGGACCCACTCTAATTAAATAGGATCCCGAACCCAAAGCTAACTCACATCGCTAGCTTCTTATCACAGATAATCTCGGGAAACTCATAGGATGAAACATGGCCCTCATTACTAGGGTCCCGCTCCCGTCTCAAACCTACCAAGTGCTCAGTAGCAATGCCTCTCATATCACCGGACTCAAGACTCCCGGGGTGCACTATACCCGTCCCTAGATCATGGTGTATCTCTTCAGTTACTAACCAGTGGCACAAGTACATAACAGATGACAACAGGATATTAGGCAACACATAATCATATTTAATTAGGAAATTCTACTAAAAGTACTCAGAAAAGATATAGATAACCATAGCCACATCATGTATGTACATACCAACCAGATATAGATACTAGATTCAGCGCATAAGGTAGCATGTAATCACAGGTCAATCTCAATAGTTAGTATATTCTTGTAGCCTCAGACCATAACATACAAGCAAGAGTCAAGCTCAGTGTACATACCTGTCACATGTTCATAGCTCTAACCAACCCCTTTCAAGCCCTTTCGTAGTCATATAATGTAAGAACTCAGGTAATATAGCAGCTACAACTAACATAGCCCTCAATACAATAATTATTGTCCCATAACATTATATATATAACCAACACAAAGATCACATCCATCCATATACAACATATACTTCCCACTCAACTTATAAATGATGCATTTCTACATATTCCAACTCAAATATGTAAATATTTCAGCTCAGTCTAGGGTTTAGAGAAAGCCTAGCCTACTTAGCATCCGACGTATCTTGCTCTGAGTCAATCCAGCCAAGCATTTCTGCTCCAAATTTCCTCCAATGATGCTCAGCTATCAAAATATATGTCACAAGATCATTATGGCTAGTTTGGTCGTAAAATCTCAAGAAATGGCTGAAATTACATCAATTAAGACTAAAACGGGAAAAATAAGGGACCACACTCAAAATACCAAACCAACCACTATTAAATAATCCCCATATCACCACGAGTCTATAGCTAGAAATTCGGTCCATAAGACCCCAAAAGACAAAGAAAAGGCCCAGAAACGAAGTTAAAAACTTTACCAAAAAATATTCTTTTTAATACTTTCGTGGCAAAAATTCTCAAAAATCAGATAAAATCAGTGAACATCCAATATACCACAGCGTTCCTCTCGGAACATAGAACAATTTAGACATAAATTTCACTTAATTTTGGTAAGAAATGATCGAGATAATACAATGTAAATTTTTTACTTTTCGGAAATATCAATGAAGAAAAAGCAGAGGTTTACATCAAAGAAGTGGAGGACTCACCAACTAGCTTGAGTAGTACCGAACTAGCTACATGGAGGATGAGGACCAGTTCCTACATGATGATATCGTGAGTCAAGAGTATATGTTAGTACACTTGAATGTACTAAGTATGTATGATGCAATGCAACAAGAGATAGGCATTATATCAAAATGCGTAGCAATAGGTAATAGGCATAGTATAACAACATGTCATGTATGATTAATGCATGATTGAAACATGCTCAAGTAACTCATGCTCATATAAGATATCATATGTGTAGAAGGTACCAAGCTAGCTTTCCAAGGTACAAACCCCTCGATAGGATATATCATATACATAAGCTCCTTTCATTATCATAACATCAATCATATCATATCTCATGCTTTGGGCCTTCATTTCCTCAAGAAACCATAATCGGATATTTTATCAAACACTTAGAGAGTGTGTAGTGCTAGTGTAAAACAATGCAATTCAAGAGTGAAAATCATGCAAGAAAATCCATTGTAAAAATATCAATCAACACCTTGCAATACCCTCAAGCAATATACATCAAAACCCCTCCTCAAATCTTACAATAGATAGCAATCATGGAGCCTTTTTAACCAGTTGAGGAAATGGAGATATATAAAAGGAGGCTTGGGTTTCATAATGCATATTGTAATAGTTCGTCAAAGATATGGATATTTTGGAAGGAGGATTGGGTATAACATGGGATCAGGGACACTGGTCAACAAGTGACAATCAGTTTCTCATGCAACCAGAAATTTTTTAGCCTTACATCAGTGTATGCCAGATGTCTTGTTGTGGAAAGGTTAGAGCTATGGGAGGAGCAATAAGATATTGGAGCCACAATTCAGGATCCCTAGTTGGTTGGTGGGGATTTTAATGTTATCGTAACTGAGGAAGAGAAGCAAGGTGGACTACCCTTCACCATTGCTGAGGCTCAGGATTTTCCGATTGTATTGTTGTCTGTGCATTGATAGAACTAAATGTTAGAAGTAGATCCTACACTTGGTGGAATGGGAGGGTTGGAGATGAATGTATATTTAAGAGACTAGATAGAGTCCTGGTGAATCAAGAATTTCTACAAATCCTTCCCACAAGTGAAGTTCATCACTTGATCAGACAAGGTTCTGACCATGCCCCTCTATATGTGACATGCAATTCTCAAGAAGAGCCTGTGCAGAGACCTTTCAAGTTTAATTTCTGGGTAAGGCATCATAATTTTTTGCACGTGGTGAAGGAAAATTGGCTAATTGACTTTACAGGGGACCCTTTTACTGAGTTTGCAGCTAAGATAAGGAAAGTTAAAAAAGCCTTAACTCAGTGGAGTAAGGAGACTTTTGGAGATGTCCTTAAAAGGGTGGTGGATTTGGAAGCTGAAGATTTTTCCAACTCCAGAGACCCGGAAGGAGCTAAACAGGGTGACAGCAGAGCTTAGAAGGTACCATCATTTTGAAGAAGATTTTCAGCGACAAAAGCTTAGGATGAGATGGTTTGGAGAAGGGGACAGAAATACAAAATTTTTCCACTCAGAAAAAATGGAATATTTTCGAAATTTATATTGAGCAGGGGGATATTATTACTATGGGGAAAAATTATTGGGGCAGAGGCTGTTGTTTTTTTTTTTTGGAAAATAGTTCAAGGAAGAATGGGTGGCTACAGACTATGGCATGTTAGATTGTATTCCTACTATAATCACTAAGCCATAAAATATGGAGCTCACCAGGTGCCAAACATTGATGAGGTGAAGAGGATTATTTTTCTGATGAATGGTGATAGTGCATATGGCCCTGATGGCTTCTCCGGGGTTTTTTATCAGCATTGCTGGGATATTATTGGGGAGGATGTCACTATGATGATTAAGGCATTTTTCTATGGTTTCACCCTTCCCAGGGCTATTACCCATACTAATTTGGTCTTGATCCCTAAGAAAGAGAATGTTAAGCATATGGGGGATCTCAGAACTATTAGTTTGAGTGACTTTGTTAATAAGATCTTCTCCAGGCTCTTATTGGAGAGAATGTATAGCATTATTCCACTTATAATTTCACCCAATCAAACTGGGTTTGTTAAAGGAAGAAACATTTTTGAAAATGTCCTTCTAGCTCAGAAGATCATAAGGGACATTAATAAGAGGAGTAAAAATCATAATGTGGTGGTCAAACTAGACATATCCAAAGCCTATGATAGGGTCTCATGGGTTTTTATGACAAAGGTGCTGAGAAAGTTTGGGTTTTC
The DNA here is from genome assembly GCA_011800125.2 of Solanum clarkiae. Lineage (NCBI taxonomy): Eukaryota > Viridiplantae > Streptophyta > Magnoliopsida > Solanales > Solanaceae > Solanum > Solanum clarkiae. The sequence continues at coordinate 10,356 of JAABOM020081554.1, read as the reverse complement.
TGAAACCTTGATAGACATGGTATGGAGGCTTTTAAGTAATAACTGGTACTTTGTGTTGGTGAATGAGCAGTCATATGGGTTTTTCCAGTCTAGTAGGGGTTAAAAAGGGGATCCATTGTCTCCTATATTATTTATTATTGCAGCTGAAGTAATGACTAGAAGTCTCGACAAATTATTTCAAGATGATAGATTTATGGGCTATGGTTTGCCTAAGTGGAGTCCTCGAATAAATCATCTTTCATATGCTGATGACACCATAATTTTTGGGTCGGGTGACTGGTATTCAGTGAAGAGAGTAATGATTATATTGTGTTAGTATGAACAGGTTTTTGGGCAACTGATAAATAAAGACAAAAGCTTTTTCTATCTACATGAAGGTACTCCTATTGGGATTTCTATAAGAGTGAGGAAGCTAACAGGCATAAAGATGGGTAATTTCCCATTTACATATCTGGGATACCCTATTTTTTATGGTAGAAGAAATGCTGCTCATTTTGAGGAACTGTTGAGAAAGATTGCAAGAAGAATTGGGGGTTGGCATAACAAATTCCTATCATTTTGGGGTAAGTATATATTGATTAAGCATGAGTTGAATCCATGCCCATCTACTTACTTGCAGTAATGCGCCCTCCCAAAAAGGAGATTAATTAAATTTATCATATTTTTGCATCTTTTTTCTAGAGTAAAGCTAGGGGGAGCCAAAGGAAAACACTGGGTAAAGCGGCAGGGTCTCTGTCTACCAAAGGAAGAAGGGGGATTAGGACTCAAATCTTTGTATGACATTTCAAAGGCTATGTTTGCAAAACTATGGTGGATCTTTAGAACTTCCACAACCTCAACATGAAGTCATTATATGTGGAATAAATATTGCAAGAAAGATCACCCAAGTATTGCTAAATTTCATGGGGATTCACAGATTTGGAAGAAAATAGTGGATATTAGGAAGGAAATTGAGCATGAAATTTGGTAGCAATTACAGCCTGGGATTCTAATTTTTGGTTGGATAATTGGACACAACAAGGAGCAATGTACTTTAGAAAAGAAGGTGGAGGAGAATATGATTGGGAGGTTAAAGGCTTCATTAGTGAAGAGGGATGGGATGTACAGAAAATGCAGAATCTCATATCATTAGAGATGGTGGAGCATATTACACTAGACATTACCCCTGAGGTTGAGTAAGGAGTCAGTGACTGCCCAGTGTGGATGCCAAGTAGTGATGGCCAATTTAATACAAAACCTGCTTTTGAAATAATAAGAGCAAGAGGACAGAAGAGGTATTGGGTACACTGTATGTGGATTAAAGGGTTGCCTTTCAAAATCAGTTTCTTCATGTGGAGGTGCTGGAAAAAAAGGATACCAACTGATGACAATTTGCAAAGAATGCATATTAGTGTGGTATCAAGATGTCATTATTGTGAAGAGTATCAACAGGAGAGAGCATGTCTCATTTTTTTTAACCTCTTCCATATCCCTAAAGCTATGGAATTTTCTTCTTGTGCAGATCTATATATTGATGGAATGCAGCTAAACCAAAGCATACAGACATGGTGGGGGAAGCAGACTAATCCAAAGCTAGAGGTGATATTCAAGATAGTCTCAATGGTGATAATGTGGGAATTGTGGAAGAGGAGAAATGCTAGGAGGTATGGTAAAGAAGTAAGTTTTCATAGACTCAAGGAACAATGTCTACAGATAATATATATATTTGTGAGGAATAGGTTCCTATGGATACACTATCCAAGGGACTGGCCTGGCAAGTTGAGCATAATGCAGAACTACAGACCAAGATTGTATTGCCAGCCGGTGGTTTGGAACCTTCCCGAGGAGGGATGGCTAAAGTGCAACACATATGGTGCATGTAGAGGGAATCCAGGACAAAGTTATTATGCTTTTTGCATAAGAAACAGGCTTGGAAACCTTATGTATTCAGAAGCAAAGGTGTTGGGAGAGTTGACTAATATGGAAGCTGAGGTTAGAGTTGTATTATAGGGGTTGAGACATTGTTGCAATACTGGTAGAGACAATGTCATTGTGGAGACTGACTCTAGGGTGCTACAGAAGATTATCTACAGCGAATGGAAGGTCCCATGGAAGGTAAAAACAGAAATAGAGGAGATATAGAAAATAATGAAAAATAAGACAATAAAAGTAGCACATTCCTATAGGGAAGCTAATCAGTTAGCTAACACATTGGCAAACCTAGCTTTAGATGGAAATGGGCTCATACAGTATCAACAGTTTCAGGATATGCCTAGCATATGCCGAAAACTTATCAACATGGATAAAAGTCAAGTCCCATCCTTGAGGATTAAAAGAAGAAAGACCAATAATCACGGGAGGGGGGAGTCATATGAAATAAATAATAAGCCAGTAACAATCTCACACACAGGAGGCAATACTATGAGCAACATTCAAGATGGTGGTTTCTACAAATACAGGGGAGATGAGTAGCACAACTATACAGTTTACTAGGTTTTCACAGTCTATGCTACTTATATTACGAGCTAATACTTACACAAAATGGACTATGAAAAATCAAAAAATGTGCTATGGAAATTCACAAAATCAAGTGCCCCAAAAACTGACCTTTACAGCCTCGTCAGCACGGCATGCTAAAAAGGAGGTTCCTTATCAACATCCCTATAGCTGTAAGGAAAGGACCAAGTGGCTGGTGAGAACATCAAGGCAATAACAATAAAGAGGGAGGCAAGATTACTCACCAAATATGGATGAAGAATGTGAGCTTGATCCCCTACTTAGAAGAGATGCGGATGACAACAAATCTGACTATAAATGGAGGACACAAGATAAGAAGAAAATCCAAATAAAGGTACAGAGAAGGGAGACAAAGAGACGACGATGCTGACCCCTAATGAAGGCTGGACGTACACTGGATGACACAACACAATGGGGTCAGAGACCATGGAGGAGAAGAACAACGATGAATAGGATTTTCCATAGGGTTAACATTGGGAAAGTTTTGGAAACTTCTAGGAGAAGAGTAGATGAGTGGACTAGTATGGTAGTTAGAGTGTACTTAATAGGGTGGGCTGATTTTAAAGGGATGAGATATATTGGGCTTTCCTATTTTGCATACAGACCATGTGAAATGTTATTCTTCTTTTCAATAAAATGATCAATTGAGCTCGAAAATTTATTTAAAAAAAAAGATGTACTTATTCTTTATATTTTTGGCCTAAGCGAATTGCATTTGAATCTCTATGTTTGTTGCTTTAATCTCTATTTAATTCTATATGTTATATGAGGAAAACAATATATAGGAAGGTAGAGTGCATAGTTCAAGCAGACTTTATCAGAACCTCCTTGCGATGGAGGGGTTGTTTACGGTAGACCCATACATACGAGGGATATAATTGCAATTATATATAAGGTAACTGCCAACGTGGAAATCAACAGTTTCGTCTTTAGGTTGTTGATTTCAAGCTAGATTCAATCTTACATGTGCGAAAACAATAGTGTATACCTCAAAAATCTCAATGATGAAGCTTCTATACATTTAATTTGAGAGGCATATATATATGTATAGATTTCAAGCTAATAAGTATTGATGTACTGAATTTAGTCTCTAGTAGTTCAAGGAATTTAATCCTCACAGTAGTTGATCAGTGAACCAGTGTTGCAAACTGCCTACTGTGGTTTCTGCAAAGGAGCATTGATGCTTAAGTTAGTGGATATAAGTTATAAACGCTGACGGTTTAAAGATATCGTAAATGATTTATGTCATTTAAGCTATTATTGTAGCTTAGAGTACCCTTTTTTTATCATGTTATCAATTAATGAGTGTCGTAAGAATTTATCTATGGGAATATGTAGAGATAAAAGGTTAGGGTAGAAGATTAGCAGATAGCTGTGTGTTGTCTAGCTTGTCCTTCACATTATAACTATTGTTACTCTCTTATTATTATTAATAATATTTTACTCTCTTGACTATTGTATTTATTTTTCAAACATGCTTTACTTGAGTCAAGAGTCTTCCAAAAACAGCCTTTATGCATTCCCAAGGTTGGGGTAAGGCCTATATATACGTCACCCTTCCCAAACTCCAGTAGTGGGATTACACTGGGTATGTTATTCTGACCTTATTATATAATTATGTTTTCCACCATTAGTTTATAATACTTTTTCTCTTAGAACAGGGATCAATTTATTATATAGAGCTTCAATTGTAAGTTAATTAGTTTGGTTTTGTCTTGAGTAATGCTGGAATCTACGGTAAACATCAGTATGTGGAGCAGAGTAAATCGATGTAAATCATAGGAAAATCGAAATGTAGTAGTTATTGATGTGTAAATCAAACGATATATAGAAAAACTATACGCCATTGTGTCCTCAATAGGCATTCAGCCATTTATTCTCATTACCTTAAATGTTGATAAATGTCTTCTTGATGTCAAACTTCATCAATGTATCACTCCACAATAGATCACCTATTTGCTTACCAATTGTCCCACTTACCATTTGTGTCCTTTCTTCACTGATCATGCCGGTGTTTGTTTTAAGTACCACTTCTTCAAATGTACGCTTCTATTACATAATGAAAGTTTAAAGAGATTTCACTTCTTTATATCCAATGACGGTGCAATGAATTGATTATTCATGTTCTATGTGGTCTAACAGTTGAGACAGCTGCAATGCGATCAACATCCCTCTTGTCATCATCCTCTCCTTTCTTTAATGGGTCATCGCTTAGTGGAGCAATGAATCCAGTGATTCATGATTTGTTCTTTGCAAATTATGGAAATAAATTGACCTATTTATCGTCATTTGCAATTAGTGCATCTACTTTAGCTTCACCTTCCCCATCATCGAGTTGTAAAGGAAGGTCATGTCCAAGGGAAAAAAACTCGATCAATAGCTAAAGTGGAAGGATTTGATTGCGAAAAGTCTCATCTTGTTGCTATGGCTTAAATCTTGCTGATTGAACTTTAAATAAGAGGAATTTCATCAGCTGAATAACCACTTGACCATAAAACATATTCAATAAGTATGTTCTCCCCTTCCACAGCCTACTCCCATATCCTATCTAAGGGAACCAACAAGGAGAGACCTGCTAGAACCCTTTTGTTCAACATCATTTGGAAGGTAAAGGTACCTAACATGATCAAGACTTTCCTTTGGATCCTAGCCCATAGGAAGACCCAAACAAACCACCACCTTCATGGTAGGGGAATTAACATCAACACCAGTTGCCCTGTTTGCCACCATCCTCGGGAGGACATCCAACGTACTTTCTTTGAATGCCCCACTGCAGTCAAGTTTTGGGAGGAAGTCAGGAGCAATAATCCTGGGCAATTTTCCCTAGTCGCAATGACTTCGAAGCTAAGAACTGGACCACTTTTTGGCAAACCAAAGCTAAGCTCACCTATAAGAATCACCTCACTTGGGGTTGCTTCATGCCCTACTGCTTATGGCACATTTGGCTGACTAGGAAATACTAATGTCTTCAACAATAGGAAAGATGCGACCTCCTTCTAAAGAGTCTACTAGGAAGCCATTGAATTTGAATTCATCACCAAGGAACCCGATACTACCCACACACACCCCTCTCCAACATCATCCACGTTCATTGAAAGCCACCCATTAGAGGTATATTAAGCTCAACATTGATAGGTCTATGTGAAATAGTCCGGGCGAGGAGGAGTGGGAGGTATTTTTAGGGATGCATCAGGAAATTAGATCCTAGGTTTTTACGGAGAATCCCCCCTAGTCAACACCATAAAGGCAGAGCTAAAAGCACTTCTCAAGGGCCTCCAATTAGCAGTGCAACACTGCCTTTACCCTTTACTCATAGAAACAGATGCGCATGAAATCATCAAATGTTCCTAAGAAAAAATATGTTGCATGATCATATTGTTTCTGAGTGCAGGTTGTTCCTTCACATGTAGGGAGCGTGGAAGATACGCCATATCTTCAGGGAGCATGGAAGATACGCCATGTCTTCAAGGAGCAGAATAGAGTTGTTGATGAAATGGCTAAGGAAGGATGCGAGAAGGGCAGTTTTTGTGATGTATCTATTTTTGAAGTTCCTCCAATGTTTATATGTGACTACTGCACAACAGACATCCTTGAAACTACTATTTTTAGGAAAGTAAGGAATATTAACAGCTCCTATGCTAGTAGAGATGTGGCCCAAAACAGACTTTTTGTCACTACAGACATGCTATGTAACTTAACAATAGGCAAAAGTCTTGACTAGAGGCAACCCCCCCCCCCCGGGATCCGTCATATGAAATCTTTTTTAACCCAAAAAAAGGAATTTTTTTACTAGCAAAGGAAAAAAGGAAGACACTTTTTGACATTAGTTAGCAATAGATGGAAATTTTTTTAGTTTTCTTGTATATTTATTGTGCATCTTTAGCAATTTTTTGTTATAGTTGATCAATTTTGTTTGTTGGCTTCTGTAAATGCACTTGAATGTGTTTTCACACTTTTTGATAACATGAAAATACGATATATTGTACAGAATGGATTCTTCTTCACCCATTTGCTTAGGGTTTATATGGAGATCTCCACAGTGTGATTTATCGCGTTTGTGTTCAATCCTCAATTAGCATATAGTTTTTTCACTTTGTGATTTTAGGTTCGTTTTCTCCAAATCAATGCTCCAATAGTCACAATTACGATTACTTTATTATATCACTGGCATTGCACATTATTAGACTATTTCCTTGTAATATTTCAATCAAAAAAGATGGATATTGTGTTAAAATAAGGCAAAATGCCTAATCTTTCTCTTTAACTACATAATAAATGAATAGAACATACACACCCAAAAAAAATTTAAATAAATATCAAAATTTGAATCAAATGTGTGTGCTAATTATTACTTAGGGATTGAAGTATTCAAGTTAAGTATGACTTATATCATAAAAGGAATATAAAAGTTAAAACTCAATTAATCTTAATGAGGTAAATTAGCTTATTTCAAGACAACTCTTCATTTTAACTTAATGCATAATATATACATGTAATCAAATTTAGTGTCAGCAGTAATACCTCGGTAATAGTGTAGGTACTGATTATACATCTGCTAAGTCATGGATACGAGCATATAATGGAAAAATGATAACCATGCTTTCCTCATGATAAAATCCCTTCTACTCGGTTCAATCTAACACAGTGCATATAATCATTTCTGTTTCTTCGTTTTATCTGTTTCTCCTTCTCCTCCTTGTTCTCTTCCTTTCCTTTGTTTTCTATTTCTTTATGGAGTCTCATCGTAATTGTCATGATCCAAGCCTAGTGCCTAGACGTGACATGGCGAATGGAAACTCAAAGGGACCCCAAACAAGCCTCTTAGCATATCAATCACACATCCTTGGTAAACAAAATAAACAACAACAAGAGATACAATAAAAAGGGAAGTGGGACTAAGGGAAATCTTAATATTCATAAAAGCACAAAAGACTTAAGCTCATAGCATAAGTATATCATAATATCCAACAACACCTTTAAACTTGGAATGAAGCCAGGCGAGACACTTTCTGGGCTCACCCTCATAATAACAAGTGTTCAACATAATGAACTCGCAAATTAACAAGAGTAATGTAGATAGTGTCCTCGGACTTGAGGACTCACCAATGCTTATCCCCGAAGTAACAAACTAGCAACGTGGAGGATGATTTGTAACAACCTATCTTGAGAGGAGATGTCCCACATCGACAAAACACAAGAGAGATACTGGGTATATAAAGTAATGGACTGGTCTATATACTGTGGGGCGCCTTTTGGGGTGAGCCCAAAGTGATAAATCCATGATGGGCTAGGCCCAGGAGTGGACATGTTGGGCTAGGCTGTTACATATGGTATCAGAGCTACTCCTGTGTTAGCCTTGTCAATGTGGGGCTAGAGTTCAACTGAGTTTAGACAAATCCCATGCGGTGGGTCAAACTTTAGCGAGGACACTGAGTCCATAGAGGGGGTATATGTAATAACCCATCTTGAGAGGAGACATCCCACATCGGCAAAACACAGGAGAGATACTGGGTATATAAAGTAATGGACTGATCTATATACTGTGAGGTGCCTTTTGGGGTCAACCCAAATGGATAAATCTGTGATGGGCTAGGCCCAAGAGCAGACAATACTTCACAGTGTTGGGCCAGATCGTTACAGATGGTATCAAAGCCACTCTTGTGTCAGCCTTATCAATTGGGGCTAGAGTTCAACTGAGTTTAGGCAAATCCCATGCAGTGGGGCAAACCTCAGCGAGGACACTGAGTCCATAAGGGGGGTGTATGTAACAACCCATCTTGAGAGGAGATGTCCCACATCGGCAAAACATATGAGAGATGCTGGGTATATAAAGTAATGGATTGGTCTATATACTTGAGGCACCTTTTGGGGTGAGCCCAAAGAGACAAATCAGTGATGGGCTAGGCCCAAGAGCGGACAATACTTGACAGTATTGGGCCAGGTCGTTACATGATCGAATAGATTTCCGATCCCTACATAATAGTACCATGTAGGCATAGAGTATGCGTTAGTATATTTGAATGTACTAAGTATGCAGGATGTAATGTAATAAGACATAAGCCAATATAATCAAAATGCATAATCATAGGCAATAGATATATAATCTCAATATGGCATGCATGATCAATGCTCATAATAAAACATGCTTGTAAATCATTCATCTTGCACAATATATATAACATACATATGTGGGAAGAGACCTCAACTGACATAGACTAAGCAGCTACAACTTGGACTTCGAGGCCTTACACCGCCTCGGTTCAGGTGACCGGGCATGACACCCCCCAGCAAAGTGTGGTCAACTTGCCAAGGCAAACCAAACATGATAACATGAACTAGATGGATCCACTAGTATAGAAAGGGTAATAATCACAATCCTATGGTAGTACATAGTTTAGAGACTAAAGACTTTTTATAAGGATCCCTTGAGTCAAGCCTCCATCTTAAGCCTCAATCTGTGCTAAGTCAAATCCCACGGAATACATGAAATAATCATAACTAGTAAGAAACATGGAAACATGAAATGAGTAGTTCTTGAAATATGCTTAACCTCTAGAGGTGAGCCCAACTTGAATATGAGAGTACATCATAATCATACATGAACCCTTTGTTTAATATGAATCACTCACAAAAGGTTAAAAAATCTTGAAATAGAGCTTAACTTGATACTTGTAGAATCATAGATACGTTTCATGAATTCAATACGTGCTTGAAATCCCTTAGTAATCATGGAGTCACTTGACTTGTAAATCATGTAATAGATCATCAATAACTTGAGAATTCTTGTCATGTCATTTTATCAAACACTTGGAGGATTCATGATACTAGTTCAAAATTATGCAATTCAAGAGTGAAATAGGATGAGTACACTCAATGCAAATCTTCCCACCAACATGTAGTAAAATCCTCATGTAGGGTACCTTGAAATCCATTATAAATGCTTATGATAATTCATAGTTTCATAGCTCAAAACATGCATAGTCTCAATAGATGTAATTAAATCATGGTATAAGCTTGAAATAAATAGTCATGAATAATCAATCAATACTTCATAAAACTCCAACATAACTTATATTCACATTTCATAATAAGAGATACCCATTGGTAATATAACTTGAAAACATGCAATTTTCATGAAAAGGGAAGGTTGGGCTCCATGGGTGAAAGGGACCCAATGGATGAAACACAGATACCTTAAACCTTGAATTCTTTAAGGTGAACTTGAAGTAGTTTTGGAGCTTGAGATGAAATCCTTGAGTTCCAAAGTTGAGCTTGAGATCCTTAAATTTTAATAAGAGAATTGATTGAGTCTTAGAAGGGATCTAAGAGAGGATTTTGTCAATTATAGAGTTGAAAAATGACTAAGTATGGTTGATTTCATGCTTAAGTGGGCATGGGGCTATGACCCCAATGTCCTTGGGCGCATAAGAAAAACTAAGGAAAATATTGTACAGGTCCACATACAGTCTGCAACGCGGACCAAACGTGAAGGAGAAAATGTACTGCTCTGCACCCCTGGCGCTTACGGCTAGGGCACGGATGCTCTCTGGAAATCAAAAATTTGCAAAAAATATTATTTTGCTACGGGTCCTCTAAACTTCGGGTTATACCCATTCCCTACTTAATTTTTCCCTCGATCGAGAATATGAAGTCGAATTTTCGATATCACATATGAATTTTGAGATATATGTAAGTTATGATTATGGGCGTTTCAAAGCATCTTTTTGGGGCATTTCAATAACGTAGATGTTGTTCAAGAGTTGAAAGTCAAGATTGAAAATGCTGAGGAGGAATTGAAGAGAAATACGAAAAAGGTGCAGGCAAAATTCCTCCAGCAGACATCAAGGATTTCGAAGAACT
>JAABOM020081543.1:0-31772 GCA_011800125.2 Solanum clarkiae | reverse complement strand
TCTCCCTCAAACCATCAACACAAGGCACACACAACCTACCTTGGTACCTAAGGGCACCATCTCTCCCTTGGGAGAAAGCCTCTACTTTGCCCTCTTTCACTAAGGCCTTCAATTCAAGAAAGGAGGAGTCAAGATCTTATTTAGCTAGTACCTCATCAACCAAAGAAGACTTAGACCCATCAATAACCACAATACTATCATCACCAACCTCTTCCAACCTAACCCCTAATTTAGCCAATCTATGCACCTCCCTAGAGATCTCCCTATCACCACCATCCACATGAGCTAGGCTAACTATGGACACCCGCCTCAAAGCATCTGCTACCATATTTTCCTTACTCGGATGATAATGCACACTCATGTCATAATCTTTGAGAAGTTTTAGCCACCTTCATGGTCTCAAGTTTAGATCTTTTTGAGTGAAGACATATTGCAGGCTCTTATCTTCGGTGAAGACATCAACATGCACACCATACAAGTAGTGACGCCAAATATTTAATGCAAACACCACGGCGGCTAACTCTAGATCATGGGTAGGGTAATTCCTTTTATGCACTTTGAGTTGCCTAGAAGCATAGGCTATGAGCTTTCCATTTTGAATTAGCACATAACCCAAACCTACTCTAGATGCATCACAATACACCACAAAGACCTCAAGCCCATCCGGTAGTGACAATATAAGAGCGGACATGAGTCTAGCCTTCAATGTTTGGAAGCTGCTCTCACATTCATTGGTCCACACAAACTTAACCTTCTTTTGAGTCAATTTGGTCACAGGGGAAGCAATGGAGGAGAACCCATCCACAAATCTTCTATAGTAACCCACAAAACCCAAGAAACTTCTAATATCTGACGGGGTCAATGGCCTAGGACAATTTCTAATCACATAGGCTTTCTTAGGATCCACTTTTACAGCATCTCCCAACACCACATGACCCAAGAATGCAACCTCCTTCAATCAAAATTCACACTTATTATATTTAGCATGCAATCTCTCCTCCCTTAACCTTTGTAATATGACCCTCAAATGATCCATACGCTCCTCCCTACTATGTGAATAGATCAAAATATCATCAATGAAGTCGACACCAAAGAAATCAAGGTAAGTTTTGAAGACCCTATTCATTAGGTCCATGAAGATGGCCGGTGCATTAGTCAACCCAAACAATATCACAACAAACTCATAATGCCCATATCTAGTCTGGAAGGACGTCTTGGGAATATCACATTGCCTCACCCTCACTTGATGATACTCGGACCGAAGATCAATCTTAGAGAAGAAGCTATCCATTACAATTGGTCAAACATGGAACTTCATATGAGTCATGCAACAACTCGGGGATAACATGGAACTTTTTAGCAACAAGAGGGATAACAATACCCGAATCAATCAAAATATACACATCGTCAAAGATTTTCAACATACCAATAACAACATCGAGGACCTCACCAACCCTTTGCCTTTCATGTTGAGCATAAAATCAATTGTACCTTGGGGAACCACCTTGAGGACCACCTCTTCCCAATGGGACCACATTAGCACCCCGAACCTTGCCACAATTTCTTGGACAATATACCTTCTTGTGACCAAGCTCCCCACATTCATAGCATGCATTAGAACCCTTTAAACATGGGCCTCCATGTCTCCTTCCATATTAAGGGCACACATCAATAGGAGCCATCCCACCAACGCCTTGAGTCCTAAGGAAGTCATTGGAAAACCCCTTATTAGTAGAATGAGGAGGCCCTTAGCCTTGACGAAATTTAGCACCCTTTTGGAATTTACCCTCAAATCGGGCCCTCTTAGCTTCATGCCCCCTTCTCTTCCTCAATTTCTCCTCCTTCATTTGCTCAGCATAGGTCATCAACCGAGACAAGTCCATATCACTAATTAGCATGGCGGGACGACATTGTTCACTTACCAAGTCGGAGACCCCCATCACGAACTTATTCATCCTAGATCTAGGATCGAACATCAAATGGAGAGCATACTTTGAGAGTTGATTAAACTTGATGGCATACTTCCTCACACTCATAGAACCTTATTTCAAGTTCATAAACTCCACTAACTTTGCCTCCCTAATCTCAATAAGGAAGAACTGATTAAGGAAGGCCAATTTGAACTCCTCCCAAAGCACCAATTACCAACCCCCTTCTTACCCTTCCATTGATTATACCATATTTGAGCTACCCATTTGAGTTGGTATGCCGTCAACTCCGCCTTTTTATTTAGGCCAACTCCCATGATATTCAAGATTTTGTAGACCTCATCAATGAACTCTTATGGATCTTGATCCACCTTTTGACCCATAGAAAACAGGAGGATTCATCCTCATGAAGTCTCTTGCCCTAGCTCCCGGGGTAGTAGCATGAGGGTCTTGGGTCCCTTGATTGACTTGGTTGACCACCACTTGGGCAAACATAGTGAGGGCATCCTAGAGATCACCATTGGTAGGTTGCTCCTCGGGAGTTTGAGCCCTTCATCCTCAAGTGTTTGGCATGATCTAGCATAGCAAAGAACAATCATTAGGGTGAAAACTCACTACAACTCTATAGCATGACATAGAACATGAAGAAGGAAAAAATTTCCTAAAACGCCTCATAGCCTCCTATTCATAGTCATGATGCGCTTCACAACCATGAATAGGACTCTAATCGACGCGGTGTGTTGGACTCTGAGGATCTATCAACCTAGTGCTATGATGCCAAGTTTTTCACGACCCAAGCCTAGGGCCTAGATGTGACATGACTCAAGGGGAACCCAAAGGGACCCCAAGCAAGCCTCATAAAGCATCATTACACATCCTTCATCGTGGAAGCAATAAATCAATCATCAAAGATAAAAGAACGGGAAAATAGGGTTAAGAAAAAAACTTGCACAATATCATGGTCAAAAGATAAGAGATAAACTTATATCATAGATACTTAACATGTTCAACAAACACCTCTAATACATAAATAAGAGCGGGGCCCAAGACAAAGTAACCGGGCTCACCCTCATAGTCAAAATAAACAGTAAAGATGAATGTATCAATATGTAATAGAAGAAATATTTACTAGGTCATCGAAGTGAAGGGATCACCAACTAGCTTGAATAGCACTGAACGAGCCACGTGGAGCAGGATGATCAACTTAGGCACCAGTTCCTACATGGTGATATCATGTCGGCATAAAGTATGCTTTAGTGCGTTTGAATGTACTAAGTATGTAGGATGCAATGCAACAATAGATAGACATCATAATCAAAATGCATAATTTTAAGCAATAGACATAATATACAATATGACATGTATGATCAATGCTTAAGTAAAACACACGTTTAAGTAACTCATGCTTATATAGGATATCATATGTGTATAAAAGACTAAGCTGGCTATTCAAGGTATAAACCCCTTGATGGTTGTGTGGTATAAACCCCTCACATGGTTGATGATAATCACACTTTATCGATACGGTGATGAAGTATAAGCCCCTCGCATGGTTGATTAGTATAAACCCCCAACATGGTTACCAGAATCTTGTCCCCCCGATCTAGTATGGTCTAATGCAACACTTTATATAGAGTATATCATATACATAAGCTCATTTCATCATTATATAGTCATTCATATCATATTTCATGCTTTGTACCTTCAATTCCTCAAGAAACCATATCCGGACATTTTATCAAACACTTTGAGGATGTGAAGTGGTAGTATAAAACCATGCAAATTAGAGATGAAATAATGCAAGAAAATCCATTGTAAAACTATCAATGTTCCTTGAAGCACCCTCAAGACGTATACATCAAAATCCCTCATCAAACCTTACAATAGATCGAAGATTTATAGCTCAAATCATAGGAAAACAGTTACAACTTTACATAGCTTTAACATAGTGTGCAGTGAATTTCATAATAATCAAGACCCATTTGTAAATCAACTTTAAATCATACAATTCGAGAAAAAAGAGGCTTGGGTGTCATGTGTGAAAGAAACCCATAAAAGAAACCCACGTACCTTAGCTTGGAGATGAACTCGGTGAAGATTTGAGATAGAGACTTGAAGCTTGAAGAAGAACCTTGAAGGAGAACCTTAACTTAGGTTGAGGGTTTGAGACTTGAGTTTGGGGAGTGAAAATATGACCAAGTGCTTGAGTGAGTATTGGAAAATGTTTAGCGTAATATGAGGGTGAAGTTTGGCTAAGTAAAAACACGTATAAGAACTTTTAGGCCCAAGACTTAAAGTCTTGGACCACAGCTAAAAAATAGTGTCCAAAATAACACAGGGGCTCCGCGATGTGAAAATCCCACTGGAATTTGCATTCTTGAAATTTCGTAACTGCTAAATCTTTGCTCTTGAATTGGGGTTAGACCATTTTACTCCTAATTTGGACCCCCTGAACAAGAATCCGAATTCAAATTTTTGAAATAACGAAAGAATATTGAGATATAAAAAATTAAAATTCTGGGCATTCCGTGGCACGTTTTTGGGAACTTTTTGGGGTCATTACAACTACTTATGGATGTGTGTTGATATATGCAACTAAATAAAGTCACTATCAAGAATATGTATCCTCTTCCACAGATTGATGACTTGTTCAACCAGTTGCAGGGTGCCAAATACTTTTCAAAGATTGACTTGCGATCCGAGTACCACCAGTTGCGAGTGAGGATGATGTATGGATATTTTGAGTTCCATGTTATGTCTTTTGGGCTTACTAATGCCCCAACAACTTTTATTGACTCAATGAATCCACTCTTTAAACCATTATTGGATGAATTTGTGATCCTTTTTATTAAGACATCTTGATATATTCACGATCAGAAGTTGAGCATGCAAATTATTTGCGAGCTATATTACAGACTCTCCAGGACAACTTGTTATATGCTAAATTCTCTAAATATGAATTTTGGTTAACTTCTGTGGCTTTTCTTAGCGATGTTACTACTGGCGATTGTATCAAAGTCAATGGCCAGAAAATTGAAGCAGTATTGGCCTAGCCTAGACCCTTGAATCCAACAGAGATCCGTAGCTTTTTAGGCTTGGCAGGATACTATAGGAGGTTTGTTGAGGGATTCTCCTCTATCTCTACACCATTAATGAGATTGACACATAACGCAACTAAGTTTCAGCGGACTAAAGCATGTGAACAGAGTTTTCAAGAGCTCAAGAAAAGGCTTACCACCGCATCTATCTTGGCTCTTTCGGATGGAAGCAAAGGCTACATTATATATTACGATGCCTCGAGAATTGGCCTAGGTTGTGTTCTTATGCAGTACGATAAAGTTATTACATATGCTTCCAGAAAGTTGCGAAAGCATGAACAAAACTATCCTACCCATGATCTTGTGCTCTTCGCAGTTGGTTTTTGTCCTAAAAGTTTGGCGACATTATCTACATGGAGTTCATATTGATGTTTTCACTAACCACTAGAGCCGCCAATATTTATTTTAGTAAAAGGAGATGAACCTACGACAAAGGAGGTGGCTAGAATTACTAGAAAACTATGATATTGACATTTTATACCAACTCGTAAAGCTAATGTTGTTACTGATGCAGTTAGCTAAATGTCCATGGAAGTTTAAGCCAACTTGAAACTGATAAGGTTAAAATGACAAAAGACCTATTTCAGCTAGCTAGTCCACAAGTACAATTGGTAGATACAGAGAATGGAGATGTGATTGTTCAAAACACAACAAAATCTTCCATTGTTATTGAAGTAAAACAGCGACAATGCGAGGATCCTAAATTAGGAAACTGAGGGAGAGTATTCCGTAATAGCAACATTCTTCATTTGAGCTAACTAGAGATGGAGTCCTTAGGTACCAAGGCCTCTTATGTGTGCCAAATATCAAGAGGTCTCCATGCCAAGATTCAATCTGAGGCCTATTATTCTATATATTCAGCCCATCCGGGAGTGACAAATATCGGGACCTTCGACAAATCTATTAGTGGAATGGCATGCAAAAGGATATTTCTAAGATAGTAGTGCAGTGTCCCAACTACCAATAAGTTAAAGAAGAATATCAGATACCAGGAGACGTAGCTCAGTATATTGAGCTTCCACTATGGAAATAGGAGATGATAAATATGGACTTCATCACTGGTTTGCCTCGTACTCCATGTAGGTATGATTCTATTTGGGTAATCATTGATAGACTGACAAAATCTGCTCATTTCTTCCCTGTAAGAACAACATATTTACCGAAGGATTATGCTAAACTTTACATTTAAGATATTGTTTGCCTCTATAGATTTCCATTATCTATTATCTTTGATCGAGGGGCTCAATTTACAACACATTTTTGGAATTCTTTTTAGAAGGGTCTATCCACTTAGGTAAATCTTAGCACCGGTTTTCATCCATAAACTAATGGGAAGGCAGAGGCCCCCATCCAGACCATTAAGGATATATTACGTGCCTGTGTATTGGACTTTAAAGGAAGCTAAGATGATCATCTACCTCTTATTGAGTTCACTTATAATAACAACTTCGCGCCTTATGAAGCACTATATGGGCGAAGATGTAAGTCGCTGATCAGTTGATTTGAGGTCGGGAAGGAAAAGGTACTAGGACCTTATCTAGTTTAGCAAGCGATGGATAAAGTGAAACTTATTATAGACCGATTGCAAATTGTTCAAAGTCGGTAGAAGTCTTATCTAGATATTCGACGACGAGACTTAGAGTTTGATGTAGAAGATTGGGTTTTCTTGAAAGTATCACCTATGAAGGGTATCATGCAGTTTGGATAAAAAGGAAAGCTTGGTCCTAAGTACGTTGGACTGTATAAGATTATTCAAAAGATTAGCAAGGTCGCATACGAGCTTGATATGCCTTCGGAACTGGGGGCAATCTATCTAGTATTTCATGTATCTATGCTGCGAAAGTGCATTGGGTATCCTTTGCATATTACTCACATTAAGGGTATCCACATTACTGAAGACTTGTCTTATGATGAAGTGCCAGTGGATATTTTAGATCGACAAGTAAGAAAGCTTCGAAATAATGAACTGGCCTCTGTGAAAGTATTGCGGCGGAACAACAATATTAAGGAAATAACTTGGGAAGTAGAAGAGGAAATGATGAAGAAGCACCTGCAGCTATTTACAAATTAAGGTGAGTCACATTTTAAAAATTGGTAGTCATCTTTTCTAGTAACTTAAATTTTAAATGAGTTAGGAGTATAATTTATATGGTTTGTTGCGGGATAGCTATAACAAGCTCAGTAGTTAGATTTTTTTTAGAATTTGATTTATGGATTGGAGGGTTAAAAGGTATATCTTCAACAATCACCTTTTAGTAGATAGTAATGCAACCAAGGGGCTGTCTTGATACATTCGCGGATAAATTTTCATAAGGGGGAAGACTGTGAGACCCCGTGTTTCTCCTCTTCCATAATATATCTAGGGTGGCATGTTTTATATATATATATACACACACATGATATTGAATAGAACCTAAGGATAATAAGACTGCCAATAAGTGAGATCAATGACTTAAAGTTTTAAGTTAAATGAATCCCATAAATACACATTCGGGCTTAAAGAAATGGCCCGAGTGACACCTTGTCCTTTTCGGAAGGTTTAAATTAGATTTTACTTTTCAGATGAGACTAAAAGTGCATAATTTGCTAATAATGGATTTTAAAGGTTATTTTAATAGCACAAAGGTCATATGTTAAGTTTTGGAATCAAAAAAATTGTGAGATAAAGGTTGGCCAAAGTTACTGCAAGTTTCTTTAAGAAATTCTTCTAAAATTTGGGTAATGTATCAGGTCATATCTCCCAAATTATAATGAGTTATAAGGTCCATGACCTATTAAATTGAAGATCTATGAGTCTAGTTTGTAAGCACAAAACTGTGCATCAATCCAACTTCAGAATAAAAACTTATGACAGTTTTATTGTGACTGTTCGAGCAGGGGACCAGGTCATGGGCCATGTCGGTCAAGCCCACTTAGATGTTGGCTAATTTGAGCTTTCTAAAGCTCAAAATAGTCCCATTTCAGTCCAAACTGTTTAGAAACTAAAGAGGAAGCTCTCTCAAGGTATCTAAGTGATTTAGATAATTTTTTCATATTTTTACCGTTAAAATTCATCCCCGTGTCTAGAAATGCATGTCTTAGCCTAGAAATGCATGTCTTACACATTGCAATTGTTTTTCCCTCCTATTAACTGTGTTTGGGGCTATTTTCGGATAGTAAAAAAAGTGATTTTCTTGTTGGTTATCTTGGTTTGCAGCTGGTATGTTCAGGTAATAATCTTGGGGCTCTTTTATGATAATTTTTACGAAGTTTTACGGAAGCTTCCTCACATAAATGCTATATGGCGAATCTACCGATTATGCCCTATTATGGACTATTTATAGGTGGTTATATTGCATACATATAGTTGTTGCCAAACTTAGGATGTAAGGGACAACTTTCGTGAAGAAACTTTAGGCAGTTGGATATCTGTTGGAAAGATATTTAAGGCTAAGCTCTATCCCTTCTTTTAGCACGAAATTCGGGAAGTTCTCTACACATGTAATATTTTTTATTATTTTGTTGCTAGAAAGACCTTTCATGAAAGGTATTGGGATTACAACTGAATTATTTTCATGATGGTATTAGGTTGATATTCCATTCATTCGCTTAAATTGGACACCTAATATCTTTAGGGATTCTACATTTTATTTTGTGCATACAGGTTCAGGTAGGGACTCTTATCGACACCTCCTCTAGGATCCCAGTTAAGTTATGAGTCGGTAAGATCCACCTCTTCTTGGAGCTTTCACAAGATGCTTATTTTTGTTGTACAGTTGGGTATAGTCGGGGCCCTGTCCTGACAATATTAGTAGTTCTCTTAGAGGCTATCGAGGACATGTTATTTAGGGTTAGTTCTTTTATGCCTTTCAGTCTCCAGTCATAGGGTTGGCATGTATATATATATAGTGTGTCTGTACCTCTATTATTGTAGCCTTGTTAACTAGCTTGGTTTACCTATCTTAATGTACATGGTTTGTTGTTGACCAAGTCATGACCTAAACGGTCCAAGCTTAGTTTTGCAGATGTTATGCTACCCGATTTTCTTTTGGCCCCTAGTCTAGTTAACTAGCATGTTTAGTAGCTTATTCGGCTAATAATAGTATCGAGTGCCAGTTTCGCCTCCCCTCTTTTTTGGGTGTGACACTTTATGCTTGAATTGAGTGAAAGAGATAAGGGTATTATCTCATCATATCTGCTTTTGCTTCCTGCGTGACACTTTCAAATTGTTAACTCCTCCAAAGAACTTTGACGAATGCAACTTCCTTGTTCCTCAACTTATTCACTTGTCAATCCAAGATCTCAACTGGAACCTCTTCATAGGTAATTGTTTTCAACACTCACATCTTTCAAATGCATAATAGAGCTTGTATCACCCACAAACTTCTGCAATATTGACACATAAAACACTCGATGAACCATACTCATTTCCAATGACAGCTCCAATTCATAAGTCACCTTACTAACCTACTTTAGAATCCGATCTGGCCCTATATATCTAGGGTTAAATTTCCTGTTCTTACCAAAATTGGGCCACACCCTTCATGGGTGTAAACTTCAAGTAGACCTAGTTATTTGCATTGAACTCAAGATCTCTCTTTCTAATGTTGGAATATGACTATTTGGTGACTTTTAGCTATATTTAACCTTTCTCTTATAAGTCTCACCTTCTCCATAGCATCTAAAACCAAGTTGGGACTGAACAACAACATCTCACCAACTTTAAACCAACCTATCAAAGATCTACATCATCTCCCATATAAGGCCTCAAATGGTGCCATCTCCATACTAGAGGCATAACTATTGTTACAGGTGAATGTTATGAGTGGTAGGTGGTTGCTCCAATTTCCCTTGAACTACAACACACAAGCCCTCAACATGTCCTCAATTGTTTGAATTATCCTTTCGGCTTGCCCATCAGTTTGAGGAAGGTATGCTTAACTTCACCTTTATACCAAGACCCATTTGAAATTACTTCTAAAAATGAGAACTTAATTGGGTACCATAATCCAATATGATAGACAACAATGCACCATACAACCTTACCAACTCATAAATATACAACTTGGTATACTCTTGGGAACTATATGAAGTCTTAACCGGCAGAAAATGAGTTGACTTCGTCATTCTACCAATGATCATTCAAATAGAATCATATTGTTTTTGAGTATGAGGCAACCCTATTACAAAATCCATGTTCACATCCTCCGACTTTCAAGTAGGAATTTCAATGTCATGGGATAGGCCACCCGACCTTTAGTGTTCGGCTTTTACTTGTTGGCATTTAGGGTATTTTGCCATGAACCAGCTTGCTATGCTATATCCTTCTTCATTCCATTTCACAAATACACCTCTTGCAGGTCTCTGAACATCTCAGTGGATCCCGGGTGAATCTAATATTACAAATTATGAGCCTCACCCAAAATCATCTCCCTTATACCATCTATATTAGGAACACATAGCTGCCCTAGGTAATGGGGACACTATCTCCCCCTTGTGAGAAGACTTTTGTCTTCTTATTCACTACCAATATCTTCAACCCCACTAATGACAAATCTTGGTCTTATTTTCCTTAACATCCTCCACTAAGGATGATTTAGAACCATTATGCACAAGGATACCACCCTCACTACACCACTCAATCTTACCGCCAAACAGGCCACCAAATGAACATTCTTTACCAACTCCCTCTTGCTATCCTTAATATGAGCCACACTCCCCATAGATAGAGTGCATCGACTACTATGTTAGCCTTACATGGTGGTACATCACATTCATGGGCATAATCCTTTAGAAGTTCTAGCCACCTCATTTGCCTTAGGTTGAGGTCCTTTTGACTAAACACATATTGTAGGATCTTGTGGTTAGTAAGCACATCCATATTCACCCTCATTACCAAATCTTCATTACAAAGACAACCACCAAATGCTCAAGCTCATGGCTTGGGTAGTTACTCTCATGTAGCTTAAATTGGCTTGAGGCATAGGCTATAACCTTTGCATGTTGCATCAACACATATCCCAATTCTACTCACAGAGCATCACAATAGATGATAAAACCTTTGATACCTTCGGACAAGGTCAAAATTAGTGCCAAAGTTAGTCGATCCTTTGAGGTTTGAATACTCCTTTCACACTCATTCGTCCACTGAACTTTGCTTTCTTTTGAGTCAACCTTGTTAAGTGCGATGAAATAAAGGAAAACCTTTCAATAAATCTTCTACACTGACTGACTAGACCTAAAAAGCTCATCATGTCTGAAGGAGATAATGGTCTACACTAGCTTTTCACTGCCTCTGTTCTCTTAGGATCGACCTTGATCACCTCATCAGACACCACATTCTCAAGAAATGCCACTTCTTTTAACCAAAGCATGTACTTGCTAAACTTAGCGAACAATTGTGTATTCCTCAGATTTTAAACCACAATCCTTAAATGATCTATGTGTTTTCCTTAATTTGGGAATACACCAATATATCATCTATGAAGAACACAATAAAAACATCAAGGTAAGGCTTGAACTCCTTATTTATTAGGTCCATAGACACCGCCGATGTATTAGTTAAATAAAATGACATTATAAAAAAATTAAAATGACCATACCTAATCAAAATAACCATTTTGGGAATATCACACTCCCTCATCCTTAGTTGACGATAGCTAGATAGGAGGTCAATCTTGGAAAAATGATTAGCCCCTTACATTTGGTCAAACAAATTATCTATCCTTGGGAATGAGTACTTGTTCTTTATCGTCACCTTGTTCAGTTACTAATGGTTTATACACTCTGAAACGACCCATCACTCTTTCTTACAAAGAGCATGGGAGAAATCCACAGAGATCTACTTGGCCTAATAAAGCCCTTTTCTAATAAATCCTTTAATTCCTTCAACTACGTTAAGGCCATACAATTTGGAAAAATGGAAATAGGTTGGGTATCGGGGAGAAGATCCAGGCCAAAATCTATTTCTCTTTCAAAAGGAATACCATGTAGATCATCAAAAAAGATATTGGAGAACTCATTGATGATGGGAACCAACTCAAGAAATAAACCTCAGAAGTGACATCTCTAACCTTTATTATATGATAAAACACACCCTTTAGAAATCATCTTATGGGCCTTGAGCTAGGAAATGAACCAACAAGTACATACTGAATTCATAGCCTCCTGCTTAACACTCATTAGGGAATTTGAATTTGATGTTATAGGTTCTATAATCAATGGAGGCATAAGAGGCATACGACCAGTCCATCTCAAGAATGACACCAAAATCAACCATAGTAAGTTCAATAGACCAGAAGGAACTTCAACTAGATCACAAGGAATGACTTTATGCAAGATACACATGGGATGATTTATAACGACCCGACCTAGGATCCTAGTCATAACACGACAAATGAGATATCCGAAGGCATCTCACCCAAGCTATCTCTAGCATCTTAAGCATTCATAGGCATTGAGTACATCTTTTGTAGAAGAAAATAGGGAAAAAGTGTCTAAGGGTTAATTTTGACAATAAAGCAACATTAGAAGTAGGGGAATAACTACAATCAATTTATTTGTCCATACACCAACTACATCATAAACGGATGGAACTGATATTGGTTGATCCCCATTAAATAGAAAGGAATCAAAAATAAGAGAACATAGAAAGTAAAAGCCTCAAAAGGGCAACAAGTACATTGTCTTAAATAAAGCAAATGTACAAGATAGGTGAAAAACTGTGTATGTGAGATGCAATGCGTGGAAAACTAGCCTTGAGCCTTGAGCCAAAAACTATTCTTGAGCCGGTGGAGGAGTGTCTGTCTCTACATGATTAAATCATGTACGCAAAATATGTATTATTATGTTTGAATGTACTATGTATGTGAGATGCAATGCACAGATGAAATTGTAATACTATCATTATTAAACATAACATATAGGTATACATAAGGTAAATGTGTCATGAAATAAACTTTAACATGCACAAGGAATATGACTCAAAATTCATATGAGATAATGCGCGAGAAATCACATATAATGAAAACATAACATGAGATCATAAGCTTATGGGAATAAACCATAACCGACAGTAAGACCACATAATCTACTGCATTGAATACGATGAACTCCTTCTACTGGGAAAAGGCCAATGCACTCCTTCCATTGATAAAAGGGAAATCTACTTGCCAAGATTGATATTCAAAATTTAGTAACTTTGCAATTGCACCTTTCATAATATTTTGGCCTACGTGGATCCACTAGCGTAGCCTATAAGGCTCCTATGATAGCACATAGTTAGGGACATTGAGATTTAGCTGCAAGGGATCATGCCTCAACTAACAAGATGAGTCTTTATCTCTAATCCTCTTAGTGCTAAGTCATCTTACAAAAATCTTTAAAACATATTCTTAGAATCATAAGTAGTAATTATAGGAGTTGCTCGAACTTAAGAATCTTTCCTAAACATCATTTAGGGCAATTAACATCATACATATATCTTTGGTAAACTTAACTTTGAAGCTCTTCATTAATGCCCTAATCATAAACATAAATCATAAAAATCTTTCATTGAAAACAAGGTGGGATTAACTTTTAACATGGAGCAATAATAAATCACATAAGTAATATGAAATTCCTTTAAAAGGAATATCAAAATTGCCCAAACTTGATCATATCGAAAATCATCATGAAATCAACATTATATTTCAAATATGCATATATTTATTTAGCAAAATAGTTATTAAACTTCATACAAATTATATAATAACATAAAGGATATGAAATCATATAAGCATGCACATTAACTTGAAGAACTTAATGAAAAAGTAAGATACTTAATAGGTAACTTTACGGGTGAAAGGATAACCATAAATCAACTCACATACTTTGGGAAAACTGGAGAGAAACAAATTTTGTAGGACTGAGAAAGAATCTTGGAACCCTAGCATTGTTCTTGCCTATTCTTGAGAGCCTCTATTTTGCTTTAGAAAATTTTAGAGTGAAGAATGATAAAAGTTAGGGTTTGAAGGCTGATATAAGTCCCTTTTTGTCCCCAAAATGACATAGTATATGAATAGAATTGTTGAAAATAACCAAATTGTCCATTATTAAAAATTGTTGGAAGTGATTAATGAAACCTAATTACGAGCCATAGGTCGACTTACAAACTGTAAGTCCCCTTGACTGATGACACATCTGAAAATCCTAAAAAATGACTTTGCTTAAATAAAAACCATAAGCATCAGTACAGGCCGTAAAACATCTTACGGGCCATGGTTGGACTCATAGAGTCCTTCCACACTTAATAATATTTTCCTTATTTTCTTGGCCTTTCCCATGAATGGATCCTATGGAATGTACCCCATTCCATGAGCTATCTGATAACTCATAAGTCACTTCCTAAAAACTCCAAATTTCCTTCACGTTTAGGGTCCCATTCATGAAGTCATCTATGGGATGTAAGGTATCCTATAGGTTATCATCTGGTCCATGAGTTACCCCATACTTGGAAACTTTTCCTCTTTATGAAGTTCTATGTTTAGGGACCGAACCCACGGGCTGTAAATTGTCTCATAAACGAGATTCTAGGTTATTTTTCAAGGCAACTTTTTTGTTCTCAGGGCTTCTAAACTGGGGGTCATTACATAATTTCTATGGAATCTATTAGCAACAACCGACTCACCTAGTGGATTACAAATTGAAAAGGGTTCAAATAATATCTCGAGACATATATTAGATCTATTTACAAACAAAGGAGTAATAAAAGATAAATTGGCAGCTAGATCTAATAATTCATACATATCAAAATTGAAGATTTCAACATACCAGTGTTGATATCCGGAATGTCTTCCATCCCTTTCTTAGCGTGCAAGGAATAAAATATTGATGCGTTGGACACCTCCTTGAACTTGCCCACCTTTCACTCCTTGGCCTTGTGTCCTAGCACCACCAACACTCCTCCTACGATCCTTCGCTTGATGATCATGCTTACCACACTTGAAACATGCATTGGATATAGACAAACATCCTCTCTTGTGCACACTTTATGCAATTTGGAGAAGCTTAGGCCCCGACACCCTTGTACCATGGGGTTGAACCCATTATCCTTGTTGAAATTTTAGGGAGGAATATTAGTTGGAATTTGGCTCGCTTGCCTTTGACCATGACGGAACTTGATACTTTCACTACTTCTGGCCCTTTGGTGGGAGAATCCACCACCCTCAACTGATCCCTCTTGGAATCTTTAGCCTGCCTCTCAACTTCTCACCTTCAATTTATCCTGCATACTTCATGAGTTGGGAGATATCCATTTTATTTACTAGCATTGCGGTCTTGCATTCCTTAGAAACCAAATTTGAAACACAGGAGATCAATTTCCTTTTCCTTATCCTTGCCCTTGGATAAACAACCATGAAAGGTGCATACTTAGATGATTTGGTGAATTTGAGGGAATACTCCTTCACACTCATGCTTTCTTTGAGGAGGCTAATGAACTCTTAAACCTTGGCCTCCCTTAATTCCAATGGAAAGAATCAATTAAATAAGGCACTCTTGAATTCTTCCCAAGTAGTTGATCCCATTTTTTCACCCCTCTTACCCACCCATTGGTCATACCACACCTTAGTGGTGCCTTTTAGTTGATAGGTAACAAGATCGTCCTTCTCATTTGGTGAAACACCCAAAATTGCCACAATATTGATAGGCCTCAAAACAAACTCCATCGGGTCTTCATCTATTTTAGAGCCATAGTACTCAGGTTGTTTCATTCTCAGAAAGTCTCAAATGCTAGTAGTTAGGGTAAGCACTTGAGAAGGGAGAAGAGCGACTTTCTAATTTACTTGGTTGGCCATAGCTTGAGCCAATATTGTGAAAGTGGCCCAAAATTCCATATGAGAAACCACATCCTCTTGTGGGACTAGAGGAACTTAGTCCTCATCCAAATCTCTTGTTGCTCTTCTCGGAGGCATTATCTAGAAAATAACAAAGAATAACTTGTTATTTAAGAAAAATCTTAGAACAAATCTAAGGCACGACATGACTCATGAAAGAAGTAAACATTTCCTAAATGCCTTATAGTCTCCCATTCATAGGTGTGGCTCACTTCACAACCATGAAAAAGACCGCTATTTGGCATGATTTTAGACTTTGAAGACCATTTCAAAACCTAATACTCTGATATTAAGCTTGTCATGAATTGAGCCTAGGTCCTAGTACAAACATGATGAATAAGGAACCAGAAGGTACATCACTCAATCCTCTTAGAATTCATCAAGCATTTCATAGGTAGTGAATATAATTAAAAGAAAAAATAAAGGGAAACGGAATGAAGGGCAAACTAATGAAAATATCAAGTACTAAAACACAAACAACTCATACATATCCAATAATACCTCTAACTTTAGACTTGGGCAGGGGCCAATACATGAACCTAGCTCACCCTCAACAAAAGTAGCAAGGAAAGTAAAATAAATAAAGTCTAAATGTTTTATTACAACTCAAGCTTGAAGATATAGGACATTGTCCCCGAACTAGAGGACTCACTAAACTTAGTCTTAAATCCAATTATGTGAGATGTAATGCAATGAAGAAGCTCTACTATCATAATAGGCAATATGCAATACATACCAAGGATAAGGACGTAAGAGATGATGAGTTATCATTGAGTCTTTAAATCATGAATAATATATCATAAAAATCTTAAGTAATCATATATGTACATATGTTGGAGGAGACTATAACCAACACATAAGACCATGTGAGTTGTACATGAAAACCAACTTAACCCCCTATGTTGGCTGGGGAGACTATTTACTAGGTAGAACTCCGTCAACTTATGCATGCGATCTTTTATCATTAGGGCTTTTTCTGGATCAACTAGCCTAGCCTACAAGGGCCTATGATAGAACATAGTTAATGAGACAGGAGGTTGTTACTAAGATTATCATACTAAACCACACCTCAAGCCCCATTCGATGTTAAGTCAAGTCCCATTGAATATTTATAAACATAATCATATGCCTATGATCTATTCAAGTGAGAATTATCCTTTCACAAGAAGGATCTATCTTTGGTGAAAATTGTCCTTTTGCCATTATTAATATGTCCATAAAAGGGCTTTCATAATCTCTTTGATAACATTCATAATCATATAGTTAAAACGCTTATCATTCATAAGATACTTCATTTGAACATAGTGTAAAACTAGGTGGGTTTCGTGCGTATAGGGAGGATTATACATGAATGCAATAAAATTCATCAATTTAAACTATTCATAAAACAACCCAGCATGAAACTTTCAAACCCTAGATAGCCGATCAAGAAAATATTTTGTAAATTATCAACCATTGATAATATAACATAAATTTAAAGAAAAATACATTATTAGGCAGTAAATACATCATGGTATAAGCATTTGAAAGGATATCATAAATTCATGAAAATTTCCATAACTTGAAACTAAGTGGATAACCTCATGGGTGGAAGGAACCCATGAATGAAACCCACATATCTTGATTGGAAAGTTATCGAAGAAACTTGGAGGCAAGAAATTAGGGGTGCAAGGCCTTATACTCCAATCTCATGGAACTTTGAGAGTCAAGATCCTTGAGAGATTTTGAGTAAATTTGGAGTTGGAAGTGAATGATAGTGAATTGGTAGGGTTGGAAACTGATATGGGTAGAATTAGGGCTTAAACGATGTAGTTTGGGACTTAGGGTGTGAGAAAAATATCAAAACTACCCTGCAGTAAAACTATTGGGGGAAGACTACAAATCTGGTCTACAAGTCGTAGATCATTCTATGGCTTGTTGATAGAGGCCTCATCTTAGTTACTATAACGACCCAACCTAGGGGCCTAGTTATCACACAACAAAGGAGATACCTGAAGGCACCTCACCCAAGCCATCTCAAGCGTCTTAAGCATTCATACATATTTAATGAAAACAATTTGTGGAAAAACCATTGGAAAGGGGCTAAGGGCCAACTTGACAAAGAAGCAACATTAAAAATAGTGGAGGTAACTACAATCACTTCGTTGTCCATAAGCATACCAACTACATCATAAGTAGATGAGACCGGTAACAGTTGATCACCATCAAATAGAAAAAAATCCAAAATAGTGCAACATAGAAAGTAAACACCTCAGAAGGGATATTGACACGTCGTCTCAAAATAAAACCAAAATTCATAATAGAATGAAAAACTGGAGGAGTCCCGAACTAAGGGCTCACCATGAATAATAAAGCTAGTCTTGAACACTGAGTACTAGCCATGAGCTGGTGGAGGAGTGCCTATTGCTGCATGGTTAAATCATGTAGGCAAAATATGTGATAATACTTTTGAATGTACTATGTATGTGAGATGCAATGCATGGATGAAATTATAATGCCATCATTCTTAAACATAACATATAAGTACACATAAGATAAAAAATACATAAAGTTAGCTCAAGCATGGATAAGGAATATGACTTAAATTCAATACGAGACAATACATAAGAAAACACATATAATGAAAACATAACAAAAGATCATAAAACTTGTCGGAATAGACCTTAACTGACATATAAGACTATGCGAGCTACTATATGGAATCCAACATAACCCCCTACTTTGGCACATGAAGATTACTCACTACAACAAAAAGAGAATTTAGTGACAATTAAAAATTATATTAGCGTCCATAATAATGGCCATTATAGCCTTTACCAGCCAATAAACTTTGGGTGCTGTATCGAGGGTCGGCAAAGGCTTTTGCGGCCATTATGAAAAATGCTGGAAAAGCTAGGCCCAATTGCTGCTAATACTCGCTTGAATTTACGGCAATTAGTTACGACAATTAAGATTGTTTCTAAATCCAATCCAAGATAGTTACACATGTTCATATAGTATCCACATTTATAGCCGGTATATTCAATAAAATTGCCGCTAAGGCAATTGGTTGAGGGAATTAAAATGTCTATAAAATAAAGTCCAAAAAGTTAGTTATGCTCATGTAGCGTCCATTTTTATAGCTATTAAATTAAACTAAATTGTTGCTAAAATGCATTAGTTTTAGCGACAGTTAAGATAGTTATTAAATCAGATTTGAAATGTCTATGCTCATGTTGTGTCCATTTCTATAGCCTATAACTTCAATAAAATTGTCACTAAAAAATCATATTTTTAAAGACAATACTTTGATGGCAATTATAAAGTCTAGGATATCCTTGTGAAAACATCTAATATCTCCTATTTAGCTTTCGATTTTTTGGCTAGTAAATCAACTTAATTTGACGCTAAGCTGCAAGCAATGAGCGATGACATAGCCATCATTAACAAAGACTACATTCATTCATAAATTATGTAGTTCACACTTTTGATGATAAGTACATAACTAATAGATCCAACAAAATTGATAGAAAAAGAGACCCTATTATAGGCAGCATAATTTGTCAAATACAACTTATATATAATATTAATTCATAAAATAAAATATATCTCATAAAATCTAAACAAACAAAGGAAGTATTTATCCAAACAACTACAGTACCATAACTTAAAAAATAAACTTATACTATTTAAATGAAATACCTAATATCATTATATAACCAATCTAATAAAATAACGTCCTCAAAAAATTCATCAATTGTTGGTCATATTGGAATGTTCCATGGGAGAAAATCTCGAACATCAAATTGTATGACCTAAAATAATAAAATAAATATATCAAAAGATGAAATGTTATGGATAAAAATATCACAATTTAGTAGTATATCATATATCACCTTCAACAAAGTAAAAAGGCAAGATAAAAGGCAAGAAGAAAAGAGAGAGTATATTCAAAAAAGAAAAGGAGAAAAGAAAAGAAGAATAGGTTAAATTGTGCCAAGGACACATAGGAATATAGATATAAGGTTTCCTGACATTTTCCATAAAGGGTCTATTTGGAAAGTCACCTGGTAGTTGAAATTTGTGTAATTACTAGGGTAGTAATTACACATCCTGGAATTACACACCCTAGTAATTCCACTGTCATGTTTGTTTGCCAAAATGAAATTATAAGGTAATTCCCATTGTATTATTTGGTCGGACAAATATAATTACACAGTCAACTTAACAAATTAGATTATAAATAAATAATTTTATTACTTTTTTTAATTTTATTTGTAGGCTACACAAAATCTAATTTATTATTATTACCAAAAATTAAACAAAATTAATTCTCAAGAATTAAAAAAAGAAAGCACAAAAATTAAGCATATAAAATAATTTATCAAGGCATCAAAATGTGAAAAAAAATTGAAAAGAGATTTTACTCGAGAACCCTTATAATGTTGCTAGAAATGAAAATGTTCAAATAAAAAAGAAAGTCTTGCTTTTCATATTCCACATAAAAAATATATTTAAAAAGGAAAGATAAAAATTTTGATGTCACATCATGTAATTACACCCAATTCTTAGCCCCTCATGGGAATTAAAGAGTGTAATACAGTTGTCAGATGGATCCCCATCAACTTTGCATGTATCTTAATAACATAAATGGCTTATGTGGATCCCCTTTAACCTACAAGGGCCCCTAAGGGGACACGTAAGGTTCCCGTATCGAACCCCACCACAATGTCACATTCGATGCGAAGTCATCTCAAGGAAATCTTAAAATCACAACTTAGAATCATAAGTAGAAATTATAGGAGTAGCTCAAACTAAGGAACCACCATGCGAGAGAGTTCTTTCATCTTGGGGATCTTTCTTAAACATTGTTTAGGGTAATTGTCATCATACTCATATCTTTGTCAACTTAACTTTAAAGTTCTTCTTGAATGCCCTATTCATAGTCACAGATCATTTAAAGCTTTTTTTGAAAACTAGATAGATTAGGCTTTCATCATGGAACAATCATAAATCATATAAGTCATAAGAAAATTTCTCTTTTAAAGAAACATCGAGAACGCCCAACTTTTATCACATTGAAATTCATCATGGAATCATCATCATAAGAAATATGCATACACACACATCACAAACTAGTTGTTAAACTTCATAAATATAATTTAGTAACATACACATCATGAAATCATCATGAGCATGCACATTAACTTAAGAAATTTAAAGAAAAGTTAAAATACTTGATAAGGAACTTTATGGGTGGAACGCTAGGCCATAAATCAACTCAAATACCTTGTAAGAAATAGAGAGAAACAGACTTGTAGACTTGGAGAAGAAATCTTGTAAACCCTAGCCTTGTTCTTGTGATCCTTTTCCTTAGAGAATTAGGAAATTTAAAGAATGAGAGGATGAGGGGTGACATTAGGTTTTAAGGCTGGTTTAGGGCCCCTTTCCCATTCCCAAAATGATTTAGTTTAGGAATAGAAAAGACAAAAATGACAAAATTGCCTCTCATTAAAATTGCAAAAATTGACCTAGGTAATCCCGATTATGGGCCACAGGTCGGTCCACAGGCCATAAGTATCTTTCATCTGATAACACACCTAAAATTCCTAAAAACCAACTTTACTAGACCCCAATCTACCAAGCCTTGTTATGGGTTGTATAAGCTCTTACAGGTCGTGGTTGGACTTGTAGAATTCTTCCACACTCTTATCCTTGGCCTTATTCCATGAATAACTTCACGAACCGTATCCTAATTTACGGGCCATCTGATAACATTTAAGTTATCCTTTAGAAATCTCCAAATTTCCTTCACGTCTGATAGTTTCATTCACGACCCTACCTATGGATCGTATGACTTTCTATGGGTCATCACTTGGTCCATGGAAACCCTAAACTTGAAAACTTTTCCCTTTACAGAAGTTTTATATTTAAGAACAAAACTTACGGTCCATATGTCCACTTACGAGCCGTAAGTTACCTTGTAAACCATACTTCAGGTCATTTTTCTGGCAAACCTTTTTGTACTCAAGGCTCCTAAAATGAGGGTCACTATAATATCTACTCCTTGGGAACATTCTCCCCAAATGTACTTAAAGACAAACTATAAAGAGTAAACTAGCATCTAATAACCCAATATACATGTAAAAATGTAAGTTAGACATCATTTCATAGAAATTTCAATTTTAATACTTAAAAATATCTCAAAACAATCCATAAACATCAAATAAGTGCATACATCATGAAAAACTAAAATTCATGGAATTTGAGGTTTTAGGAAGAATTTCTTAGTACCTTAGGCTTGAGTAGAGTGGAGTAGATATGGATAAAGCTTTATCATATTTACTTTTTCATCCAATGTAGCAGCCTCAACATATTGGTTTCTCCAAAGCACTTTGACGGATGCAACTTCTTTGTTCCTTAGCTTTTTCACTTTCCGGTCTAGTATTTTAACTAATACCTCTTCATAACTCAAATCCTCTTTAATGTTCACATCATGCAAAAGAACTATGGAATTCGGGTAACCCATGAACTTCCTTACCTTCCATACATGGAAGACCAGATGAATCATGTGCAACTTGGGTAGATCCAACTCATCTGCCACCTTCCGCACTCTCCTCAACACTTCGTAGGGTCCCACATACCTAGGATTCAACTTCCCATTTTTATCAAATAAGAGCACACCTTTCATTGGAGATACCTTCAAGTAGACCCAACCACTAACTTAAAACTCAAGTTCCCCTCTTCTCATATCGGAGTAGGACTTTTGTCGGCTTTGGTTTGTTTGCAATTTCTATTTTATGCTTTTAATTTCTTCATAATATTCATCACCATATCTGGTCCTATTAATGCTACCTTATTGACTTTGAACCAACCAATAGTCGATCTACATTGTCTACTATAAAATGCCTCAAATGATGCTATCCCAATACTTTCATGAAAGCTATGGTTATAGGAAAACTCGATAAGTGGCAAATGTTCGTCCCAAATCCCCTTAAATTCCAATGCACAAGCTTTCAATATATCCTAAAATGTTTGAATATTCCTCTCGGCTTACCCATAGGTTTGGAAATGAAAAGTCGTACTCAACTTCACCCTAGTGCCAAGTTTTTTTTGGAAGGATTTCCAAAAGTAAGAAGTAAATTGGACTCTATGATTTGATATAATGGACAATGGAATTCCATGCAACCTCACAATCTCTAGAATATATAGGCAGGCATAATCCTTACCACTGAATGTAGTCTTGGCTGGTAGAAAATGATCCAACTTTGTCATGTGGTCAACTATCACCTATATGGAGTCAAAATGCTTTTTGGTCTTTGGTAACCCGACTACGAAGTCCATGTTGCTCATTTCCCACTTCCAAGTAGGAATATCAATGTCTTGTGCAAGGTTACCCGACCTTTGGTGTTCAACCTTGACCTATTAACAATGGGCACATTCGGGCACAAATTGAGCAATGTCCTTCTTCATTCCATTGTACAAAAAAATCTCCCTCAAGTCTCTATATATTTTTGTAGTGATGGGATGAAGAGAGTTATGGGCTTCTTGCATGATCAACTTCTTCAACTCACTATCATTGGGCACATACAACTTCCCTTAATATAAAAGTACTCTATCTTCGGCATTGTGAGAAGACTTCTATCTTTCCATTTTCTACTAAGGTTTTAAACTCAACCAAGGTAGGATCAAGATCTGTCTTGGCCCTAACCTCATCAACCAAAGAAGATGCAGACCCATGAAAAACTATAGGGTATGATGAGATTTGAGAAGAAAGGGAAATTGAGTCTAAGGTATATTAACCCTTATTAGATTATTAAGAGAGTGGGTAATGTAGCTTATGAGTTGGAACTATAACCAGAATTAGTGGCTATCCACCCAGTCTTCCACATTTCCTTAATTAAGAAGTGCTTAGGAGAACCACAATTGGTTGTGCCTATTGAGAGTACAGGAGTAAAAGATAGCTTAAGCTATAAGGAGATTCCCGTTTGGATTTTTGATCGTCAGGTTTGCAAGTTCAGAACCAAAGAGATTGCATCTGTTAAGGTGTTATGGAGAAATCAGTTGGTAGAAGAAGCCACTTGGGAAGAAGAGGAGGATATGAAGGTGAGGTATCCACATTTATTCCTACTTGCTTATGGAGAGAGAGTCGATAGTAATGATTCTTTCCTAATTCTTAAGTCCCCCCCATCTGAGTTTGACTGAATATAGCTAGAGTCATAGTAGTGATTTAATTGATTTGTTGACTATTTACTTGCTTAACTATTTTGATTAATTTATTGCATGAGTGAGTTGAGAATTATTTGATTGTTACGTAATAGGATTCGTTCCTCGACTAGATTCCCAGATTTCTTTTCATTCGAGAACGAATGATTCTAAGGGGGAAATAATGTAACACCCCCTAATTCTTTCCACCTAGTCTGAGTAGATGCACAGAGAAGACTAAGGGAAATGGCTGAGAAAAAGATAACTGGAAGAAACAAGGAAGGCCATCTATTGCCCGTAGATGAGGCCTTGTAGGTGTACATGTGACTTTGTGAAAATTTTCTAAGTTTGAGCCTAATCACGAGACACCATATGGACAATATATTTTTCCACGGCCTATAGATCATTGTTTGTGGTTAGATTTCTCAAAATTCAACTTTTCAGGATCTTGAGTTATGAGTTATCGGGCGGATCGTAAAAGTATTTACGTCCTATAGGAAGAGGTTTAATAGGTCTTATGTCAATTTCAATAACTCAAACTCTATGAAAGGTAACCTACGACCCGTAAGAAGATCCACGGGTTTTATGGTTCCTATAGATCGTTTTAAGAAGGATATTTTTGTCTATACCTATCCCTTCTAATTAAATCCCATGATGTTTTTGACTTAATTTAAGTCCTATATCATAACCCTAAGTGTATTATCCCTTAATACGTACTTAAAAAAATTCTTGAGAGCGTCGAAGAGGAGAAGAACGAGTGTTTCTATTTCAAATGCGAGGATCATTAGGGGATTGATTATTCTTCAAATTCCTAGGTATATAAGGTTACTTAAAGCATTGGATTGGGTTCATCAACGCACCTCTTCATCTACTTGAGTCGAGTTTGCAGGTAGTAATTGACTAATGCAAGTATGATGATTATAAGTTCTTATTTCTTCCACTTGTTTTGAGTCCTCATGAATACACTTGAATAAATTGATAAGTTGCATTATTATTACTATGAAATTGTAATACTAATTGTATTCTCAATAGCCTAGCCCTAAATTGCATTCTTTTCTTGTATGCTGATTGAATTGAGATCATGTGTCTAATTTTCTAAGTTGAGTAAGGCGAGCATGAGGGGTATATGTTCTTGTTTTATATGTGCACGTGATAAGCATCTAATATGTCTTATGTGTTGAGCATGAATTGATGTGATATCAACTTATCGTATCATTGAGTGTCTTGCATGTGAGTTAGAGTCATGAGTTGCATTCGATAAATGCTAATCCTGAGTTATTGTGCTATTGAGGAATTGAGTTGAGGTATTTTGAGGTGAGTCAAATAGATGAGCTTGAGCTGACTTTTATGAGCATGTTTTAGTCTTGGAAGGAGTATTGAGAACCAAGCAGGTGAGAGGATAATACCTTAGAACTACATTGCCATGGTGGGATAGTCGTGAAGTTAATTTTGGTGGGTCATATCCCAAAAGGTGGACATTATATTTGGATCCGAGAGTGAGAGGTTGACATCCTTAACCTTAGCAAGTTTAGGAAGGGCATGGAAATGACGTCGGCTTTATTGTGCATTACCAAACTCATGGTGGTAAGAGTTATGTCGGTCAGAGAAACTTCCAAGCAACACTTAACTGATCATATTATGTTTTTAATTGAGCTGGATGAAAACTAAGGCTTTTTTCAAAGCATAATTTTAAACTTTAAACTTGAATTATTTATTGAGTTGAGTTATAAGTTGATAAGTTGAGTCCTAAGTTGAATCAGTTCTATTAGGTCTGTGCTTTATTTGTTTCCTTGAGAAATTTTACATACCATTACACTTTATATACTGACGTCCAATCGGGTCTGCATCGCTAATCTGCAGATACAAGTGATAGAGGACTTCAACAAGCGTACCGTTGAGGTCAAACTTTTGTACATCCAAAGTTGGTGAGCCCTCCTTGCTTCTCAGAGGGGCTTTTTTTTTTTTCCTATTAAGTATTTTATTTTCTTTGAGTTAGGGTAGACATGGCCTATCATGGTACCACTTAGATGTTTAGAGGTAGAGGCTTCATAGATTTTGACTAGAGGATTATTGAGTACTACTATTTTCCGAACTTAGTCATTAGAGATTATTTTATAAGAGCTTTATTACTTCATTGATGTCTTTTATTTGAGTAAATCTTTCATTGTCGAGTAAGATATGATGATGAGGCCAGGTCGTTCTCTTGGGAAATCAACAATAGTTCTTTAAGTTTTTCAACCGCGCCAAGGGTACCCTCTCGGGCGTGACAGAGTTGGAGATGAAAAATGGCATGATATTCCAAGTAAATGGACAAAGGACCAAACAATAGCTTTGTAATGCTGAAAAATTGCTGATAGTAGAAGCGTGGGTACTTGGTGAAGTCTAAGTAACCAAGTAGCCTATGTTGTGCCATGACAGTAAATCAAGACACAAATAGAGATTGGTGCTTAGGTGCTAGGTATGTTCTTTTTGACCCCAATATAATATTTTGTATTATTTTATTGCATTGAGGAAAAAACAAATGTTTTTCGATTGGGTGAAGGTAGTTATAGGACTCGACTAAGTTTGAGTAACCAAGGCCTATTACTATCCTAATTTTTAAGTCTGTGGGGTTTTCTTGCCTTATTCTTTCCCTAAGGAAATTTATTTATGTTGAACCAGTATGTTCAGGATGTCTAAGTGGTATTGGTAGTATATTGTACTAAATCTATGACATATATTGATTTTTTTGAAAATTGATACCCACCATTTTTTTTTTTACTAATGATGTATTGTTAGTAGTTTTGATAACAACCATGTGAAATCAGTGATTAACAGTGTTTATTTTGGCTAGTTAGGACTTAATTGTAATAAAAGGCATGATCCCAGAGTCTAGATTAACAGTGTAATTACTACCAAGTGCGTGTGAGCTTTATTGCATGATTTTTATACTGTATTTCAATTTAGAACTTGCCCTGTCAATCTGACTAAACATGTAGGTTAGTTGGTTAGGAAAGGATCATAGGCCATTGTTCATGTCAGTGCATTTAGCCTAAATAACCAACCAAATGCGTGATATAACCCTTGATCTCAATATATGAACTTTACACGTACATTTTTCTTTGTAAGTAATCACACCTTTTTTACAGTGTAGTCCTGAAAATCGACCTTGGTCCCTTCTTGAATATTGTGCACCTTGACTCAGGCTAAAAGTCTAAGTTGAGGGTGGCTGCCAAAAGTGGCCCTAGTTCATAGGTTGGATATTGTGCACCTCAACTCAGGCCAAAAGCCTAAGTTGAGGGTGGCTGTTGTAAGAAACCGCATCCACGAAGGAAGGAAGCATAATGATGCAAATAAAAAGGAAAAATCTGAAGTGGGTGTGAGAAAAATAAATAGATGCCTAAATAGTGAGCTAAAAAAATTAAAGAATTGAGAGATAAAAGGCAATGCGGTGAATCTGAATAAGGCACCCAAAAAAAGTTTGAAAAAGGAAAAGGGGATCTATGAATTCAAAACATTAGTGTTGGTAGGGAAAAAGTGCAAAATAGTGTAGAGTCAAGGAGCAACATAGTCACTTTGTTCTGAACGTATCACACCATACTCCCCTCCAGCTTATTTTACAAGCTAAGAAAGTCCTATAGTGATCCTAAGTCAAATAATAAAATGTCACAACCATGCGTATAGGATCAAGCCTATAGTATTATACATAGTGTTTGAATATTTGTTGTGAGTGTAAGTGTTTGTATCAGTCTCGAGTATTGAATTTGAATATAGCATTATGAGTGAAATATAGGACTTCTTTTTGTGAGGGAACTTGAGTTATGGTGTCAACTTTAGGTTGTTTCGGTGATTGTTGCTCATCCGTGATTTCCTTTCTTGTCATAGTTGCATTTTTGTACATTGATCCGCATGAATCTGTTTGATTACTATCTTACATGTGCACTGGTAAGTCTAGTCGGGTATATGTGATGTATTGAGATATGATGTATGCCATGAGGTTGAGGTTATAGTGTTGCTGTATTACTTATGTAGATCAAGTCTGTCACTTGAGGAAAAGCAACAATTTTAAGTTGATGGTGTTGATGTGTCATCAAAATATGATATTTTTGATGCTTAAAACTGTGAATTTTATGTGTTCCCAAAGCGATGTTAGCAACTTTCATGTATTTTTGTGTTTGTTTTTAAGGATTTTAGGAATCAAGATGATTTTGGACCAAGTTGCAAAGATTGTAGAATTTTGAGGATTCACGAGTCCCTCTATAGCCCGTGGTTTATTCCATGGGCTGTAGGTTGGTGTCGTGTGTCAGATCCAATGAAGGGCTGATTTCCATATATTGAGGTTATGAGTTGTCAGACGAGCTATAGATTCTTTGACGACCCGTATGTTTGTTCATATGTTGAAGATCAAAAAATATGATACGTGCTAAGCTGTTATCAAATGAGGCTCCTATGAGTTGTAAGTTAAGTGATGGGTCATAGATAGGATCGTGCTTGGAGGATCACAGTTTTCAAGAATTTTTGAAGAGTTATCAGACGAGACCCCTTGGGGTCATACGTCAGAAGACGACCCATTGAAGCGTATATGAAAGTCCGTTTTTGTTCAGTACAGTCTAAAAGGCCAGTTATGGGCCGTGATTCCACCTACGACCTGTGACCTTGATCGTGTAATTTCCTAATTCCAGTTTTCCTATTTCATTTAAGATTTAGTTTACACTTATTATAAATAGATTTTTAGGTTTTTTATAGAGTGAGAGTAGTCAGAACATTGAGACTTCGTTACTTGTGATTATTGTGTTCTTGGAGATTTCTTTTGATATTACATTGGAGTTATAACATCATGATTTCTTGTGAAGATTTCGTATTTTTGTGTTCTTCAATTTATTATTGTAAGTGTTTAATTATGCTATGATATAATATGATTTCTTCATTTACAATGATCATGAGTAGCTAAATCCACAACTAGGGTTGTGGGAACCATGAAGAATTAACAAAGTAAAAACTAGATAATTCATAATCCTTGAAAAGTGTGCATGTGTGTATTAATTATTTCTTCAATTAGAATGCTTTTTAACAGTGGCCAAAGTTAGAACTCACCTAATTCTTACTTACTGGATCAAGGAGGTAATGAATGGAATAAGGGATAATTAATAAAATTTGATGTTATTACTCTCGTCTAATCAATCTGAACGGATCAAGAGATGGTTGTACTAGGACAAAAGTAAGGGTTAGTAATTCAACATTGCGGGGATGGATCAAATCACATAGTAAAATTTTCCTGACACCTGGTTCAAAGGGTTAGGCAAACATAACTTACCAGTTCTACATGCTAATGGGGAACACAATACCCTAGTTACTTCTCTCACTGATTTCACAACACTTGTACTTTGATTGATTGCTATAGTTTAGGATTAATTATTGCATTTTACCAACCCCTCCTTGAGTAATAAGTATTTTAATTCAATCTAATTGCCCATAATTATCCAAGTCTAGACGTTATTCCTCATAGGATCGACCACAACCATTGTTAGGTTTTATATCTTACAGTGATTGCTTATACCTTAATTAAGAGGTGTAGTTTGGACATGAATGACGTGTTCTACACAATCCGTTATGTAATGCCGACCCAATAGATATGGATAGAAGAAAAGGAAAGCGAATAATGGTTCATAAACAAGGGTTCGACCTAATTTTGACTCTATAAATGTGGAGTGGTTAGATGATGATTATCAATATTAGGAGGAGTGTCCTACGACATCTATACATGCCCCTAACACACAGACTTAGCCTCGTCTAGTTGATATTCCCTAGCCTTTGGAGTGAACACATCTAAAAATGCATTCAAAGACTATACATAATCTGATGGTTGGTGTAGTGCCTTGGGTAGTCCGTTATATCTCTGGTATCTATGAATAGGTTAAATGCACTAGTCTTCATACCATTCTCAAGGAAAAATGATTGTCTATAGATGGAGTTATGGACTGATACACTGATATTTGGCGGATCATCCAATTCCATAATTTTGAGTTATTTACCATATCCCACAACCCTTATGTATCTTCGTGGGTATGTGAATTTTACAAGAATATGTTGAGAATTTACCAAAAAAGAAAAAAGGGGTTGTTCAAGTACCCCTTAAAACAGTTGAGGTTAGGAGTAAACTAGTGCAATGCAGTGCCGAAAGCATTAATGAGGCACTTAGGTGTATGTACATATAGTGTGATAAATTTCAAAATAAGCTTCTTTAGACACTGGATAGTTTGAGAGGATGACTTGCACTACTCCTATCTAAGATGAAACTACCATGTATCACAGAGGGGGAG
Source organism: Solanum clarkiae (assembly GCA_011800125.2). NCBI lineage: Eukaryota > Viridiplantae > Streptophyta > Magnoliopsida > Solanales > Solanaceae > Solanum > Solanum clarkiae. The sequence goes on along the minus strand of JAABOM020081543.1, from coordinate 1,410 downwards.
GTGATTTAGAAGAAAGATATTTATATTCCTGCTCGATACTAGTTTGGGTTTATCAGTAGCGTATTGATGCCATCACAAAATGAGTCTATCATCGGGCATCCAAAGGACGCACTTCTGGGCTATATTATTGATAGGGTTTGACTGCACCTTGGTAAAATCATTTTCCTACAGAACTTCTTGAGGTCTAGACAGTACAAAACATCTTCACCTTTCCCTGTGCTTATTACTACACTGTATGAGCAGGCTAGAGTCCCATTCAACGAGTCTGAGAGTTTGAAGTTGTTGAAGTAAGCTAGAATAGAGAAGCGATGAAAAAGAATTGACACTGCAGAAGAACAACTTTTTTATTGATGTTGCAGCCTACATATAAGACCTAAAAAAAGAGACCTAACTGATTCACTAAATTAGTCCTAAATAATAGGAAAACATTGCTAACAACTACTTGACTAAGTTTTATTAAAAAGTGACAGTAAAAAAAATAAGTTACTGTAGTTTTCAAAAGCAAATTCCTAACACTCCTTGCTTTTTGAGAACTGCAAACTCCAATTTTCTGTCTAAGAAGCTCAAATTTGCTTACTGGTAAAGGCTTAGTGAGCAGGTCTGCTTGCTGGTTTTCAGACTTGCAGTACACAAGAGTCACTTCTCCATTTTGCTGCACTTCTCTCTGGACATAGAACTTGATGTTGAAATGCTTGGTATTCTTGTGAAACACTGGATTGTTTGAGGTAGCAATAGATGCCTGGTTGTCGACAAGAATCACAGTACTTCCCTTCTGTTCCAAATATAAATCATACATGATCTTTCTAAGCCACAGGACTTGGTTTACTTCTTCAGTTGCTGCTATGAACTCAATTTCTGTAATGGATTGTGCAACAATTTCCTGTTTCTTAGATGACCATAAGAAGATTCCTGCACCTATGCTGAAACAATAGCCGGAAGTACTTCTCATATCATCAACTGATCCAGCCCAATCACTGTTTGAGAATCCAAGCAACTTGAAGCTTTGGCACTTCTCAAACTTTACACCATAGTCAGTAGTATCTTTAACGTATCTAAATATTATTTTTGCTGCTCTTAAATGCATTTCACTTGCACAGTGCATAAAACGAGATAAGAGACTTACAATAAATAGAACATTAGACCTTGTTGCAGTGAGAAATATTAAGCATCCGATCAAGCTTCTCTAATAACCTTCATCAACTTTTTTGGCTCCATCTTCTTTACAAAGCTTCTCTTTTTGAATCATTGGCGTGCTCATCAGCTTAAATTCCTCCATTTGAAATTTCTTTAGAATTTTCTTTGCATATTTCTTTTGGCAAATGAACACTTCACCTTTTCTTTGCTTGATCTCCATTGCAAGGAAATAGGCCGTAAGACTAAGATCTGTCATTTCAAAAACTTGCATCATTT
>JAABOM020081534.1:0-31779 GCA_011800125.2 Solanum clarkiae | reverse complement strand
GTCTCGTACTTTAGACAGCGTGGCCCCAACGGCCTAGTCATATGCATTTTCTTTTGGCCTGTTATCACTGTCTATCTGTTTTAAAGTATGTAAAAGATGGAAATTCCTTATAATAGATATAGCAAGAGCATAGTTTTAGGTTGGTTCTCCCGAGTCTTATCGGCAACGGGTGCCGGTCCGCCCTGACCGGACTTGGGGCGTGACACATATACCTTCACTCGGTTAATGAATCACTACCCACAAGAATATCTTAAACTTGTTTGTTATGCTATAGTTGCATACATATAACTAGCCACTCAAATTCTTTTCAACGATATCACTCTTAGCTCCTTCCTATCTCTATGAAAATCTCTCTCTATTTGTCATTCTTATGGCGTACATAACCACTTCGCACAACTCTTACAATCTAACCTCCTCTTTTTGCCTGCAGACTCTCAACTTCTATATTTTCATAAACTCATTTGTATAAGACTTAGACTATACTAGAAAAACTCATCATCATCTATCAATATGCCCTAATCAACTTAGTTGTTCGGGATGACACGGAATGCTTACATCAGCCTACTCCACATTGACAACGCAAATATACTATCTAGATTCTTATAGCAGTCATAGCTTAGAGAATCACACATCTTTACACAATCATGGGTACACATCTCAAGTCTCTTCTTATCTATTGAGTTATCCTCATTTCGCTCGTCTTACCTAAGGGGCACTTGTACTCTGCCCATAGCATCACTTTCCTTACAATTCAGTACCACTCATCTCTTCAATCATATCGCCTTATCTTACTAAGGCTCGTAACTCAATGAATCTCATGAACTCTCACTTAAAATTCATAAGCCTAGTTTTGATCTATCACTTCAAAGGTGCTCTGTTTCCCCCTATTCAACATCTATATTTCACCCTCAATAGTATGAATACTACAACACATCAGCATAAACTTCCTGCTAGTTTGAGCATGCTCTATCACATACTGACACTAACTCTCTCTTTATACCTCATCATAACAATCATAGGGTACTCATCACTTTTTCATCAAACTTATGGCAATCAACTCGTCGTCTCATTACTTACCTATAATGTATATATCTCCAATTACAAGCCCCAATCAACTATCTCTCTCACTATCTTGTCCTTTTCTTTCTACCATCGTCATTTTAGTTCTGGAATGATAGCTTTACTCAGGGTGGTGCAAGACCTCACATCTTACTCGTATGTGGTAACATTAATCTCTTTGGAGACATAAGTTTCTCTCTCATGGGTAACACCAGAAGCAAGTTTTGAAAAATAAAAAGAGGATCAGGGTACATCTAGAGCTAACTCAAGTGCACGGTTCATATGAGTAATAATGCACTTTTTACAGTCAATCAACATAGCACACTAGTCAGCTTCACTCAAGCCTGGTGCAGTCTCTCTACCATTCTGATTACTTTACCACAGAGAATCTCATCTGTAAGAGTTTTAACATTACTGCCTCTGTCACCTTGTGGATGAGACATAGTCAAAAGGTTTAGAGCAGTGCACGAATTAGAAGAGAGCTTTCGTAGAGTTTAACTCTATCGTATGAATTTGAAATAAGAAAGAAGTGAGACAATTCCTAATGTCCTATAGCCTCCTGCTTATGAAGTGTGGTCAACAATACACACATAAACAAGACTCTACTAAACACGGCTTCATAGGCTCTCTAAGACACTTGAACTCGTGCTCTGATACCAAGTTTGTCACGCCCCAGGAAGGTACCTTAGATGTAACCGACACTAAGAGAACATTACTAGTCCGCAAGAGAATCACTTGGCCTCATCACATTCATTTATTCATACAATCTACTAATCAGCGGAAGACATAAGGGAATAAATGGGCACATCATCATCTAGTCTCAAAATAATATTATAATAAAAGGCTAGTAGGAAGAACTAGTTCACAATCTTACATCAACATTCGACTCTAGTCTATGAAGCCTCTATCACTACCAAGTGGTGCCAATGACAGACCCATGGCTTCCTCAATCAAAATAAAGCTAACAAGTGTCTACCTCTAAAGCAAGATGAAATAAATATAATGAATCCTCCAAAGTAGGGGAGGCTCACCAATTAGCTGAAAGTCTCAAATCCTCAATGATGCACCTGTTGACGATCTCCAAATCTTGTATCTACATCATGAAATGATGCAGTCCCAAAGGGGGACATCAATATGTGGAATGTACTAGTATATAAAATAGCCGAGTGAAACAGAAACATGTAGAATAATATGGTACAATATCAACTTAGAATAATAACCAATCAAATTGTCAAATGTCTATCTAAAATAATAATAAAACGTAGACAAGTGACTCATCAACATCAATCACCTTATACCATCACATCAACATTAGATTACTATCAATGAGAGCCTATCTGGAGTTTCTCTAACTGAAAACCATTACCTATGAGCCGGTGATCATACAACGAAGCAATATCGTTGCCACATTCATCCAGTACTTTGTCGGGGTACAGGACGAATCTAGTCTTGTCAGTGGATCCACAAATTTATCAAGTCCTCTTTTAGATCCACAAATGACAGAATCAAGCTTTCTCCATTTTTACTAATCTCTGATGCAACAAAGGCATAGCAACATACAAGGCTATTGTAGCTAAACATTTTGTCACCCAGAAGAAGGAAAACAGAGCTACTGTAACTGAATGCTGACAATAACACAAACAATTTGCTGGAAGACATACTTTAGGCCAAAACATATTATAAACACTATGTAACAGCAGAACAGAAATAAATCAACTATTGGATTATCAAACTAAAATAACTTTGACCCCTTTTAGACATTGAAAAGAGGCCAGACTATCAGAGTAGAAGTATTCTAGTATGTTAGAATGAAACTGATGCATAACTTACATTATCGACCTAATAGTAGATAGATTTTGAAACGAAAGGACACAAACAGGAAGCACAATCATACTTTCTCTTTCACAGTAACCTTTAATGCACCATGAACATAATAGCACACACCCAAGCAAGAAAACTAGTTCACATAAGTGAGAACAACATTCCAGGAAGAGTAAGATGCAAGCGAACTCAAATAAATTAAAGGTTTAGTAGAAAACCAACACACAGATGTGACAACATATAGGTGAGTTAATAGCTCCTCAAATGGATTAAAAAGCTTCAAAAGAGAATAAAAGGGGGAAAATAAATGCATAGATGAAGAAGTATGCATTCTTAGAATTTAAACATTTAAGAACTTGCATGATAAACTGCGACTCAAAGCTTTGAACTCTAAGAGAGGCCAAATAATAGCAAAAATGAACCAAAACAGTAAGCTGGGCCCTTAACAAATGCAGGATCTAACATGTTGTTACACGTATTAAAACCAAATTAGTCCAATCTACCTCAAAATCATTATACTTATATTCAAAACGATTTCATGTAAACTCACATGAACTGAACCAGTGAATAAATCCAACAAAACAACAATAATACAATCAGGCTGATAGGGTGCTAAAGCTACATTCTATTCATGAACACAACAAAGAAAAAGAAACGAAAACAAGTTGAATTAGAAGAGAATTTTATCTTTTTTGAAGCAGGAACTGGAACGACGAGCTTCGCCACGAGTTCTACACCACCAGTATGGAAATTTGTCTATGAACTTGAAGTTCCCGGGTTCCAAGTTCCTTGGAAGTTGAATCAATTTTGGGGAAATTGCTTCAAAAATGGAATTGTTGTGTATGTATTTTTAAAGAATCAGGAACCGCCCCCCTTCGAAGTTGGAGAGAAAGGGGTATATATAGCCCCAAAATTAGGGCAAAATAGGAGGGAAAAAAGGTAGGGTAATTGGGGAAATTCGTTGGAATCAACATTCAAAATTCGAATCTCCAGATTTGGTAGTATATCCAATCTGTTGGCAAATCTTCAATAGAGCCATTGATTTCGAGAGAGTAGAGGTGATTGATACATGTATGAGATTCTTAGAAATGGATTTGTACCAAATGGAAGAGAAAGGAGACACGTATAGGGGACAAGGCCAGAGAGACATTAGGGGTTTGTCGAGGGTTTGTTATGGTGAACGTTGGGGACGTTTCTGGGTGCTGGGTTTGTGCGAAGAAGAAAGGTACGAGGTCGAGTGGGTGTACGAGTATGAAGGAGAAAGCAAGAAGAAGGGAAAAAGGGATATTGGGGCGCTTGTGGTTCATGTCGGGTATATTGTATGTAATTGTTTATATGTATTTGCGCCGAAAAATGTTAAAATTGAGAGCAAGTGGGCTGGGTTTTGGCCTTTTTGGCCAATTTTTAGTCCAAAAAGTGAGTTAAATTGGTCTGAAAATGGATTAAATTGGGGGTGGAATTGATTTTAAAATTTGACCAATTTGATTGCAAGCTTGGCCAATTAAATGTAATCAAATCGAATTTGATTGACTAATTTTTAACTACATGACGAACTAATACATATTAATTGAAGAGCTTTCAAGAATTAACGATCTAAAATAATTGAATTAATTTCAAAATAATTCCATTTTCAAAACTAATCATTTCAAATTGTGAAAATTAAAAGCTCGATAATTAATTTATACTGTGGAGGGTAAAAATTGAATGTCAACATCGTTCGTATTTGTTTCTCATTTAACAATTTTTTTACAAATAATATTGTTGGTTTTTATTCTTTTCTGTCATTTTGATTGCATTATCATCAGAAAAAATACGTAAATATACAACATATTTATTCATATTTTCTAAAAATATGTACCGGTTGAAAATTTCAAAATTTCCTATTGTTTTCTTTATCTCTCCAATTATTAGATACATAAGTCATAACTCTTCACTTCCCATTCCTTTTTTAACTGCACTAAAGTCACACCTAAATTAAAGACAAAATTTTTAAAATTTAATTTACAACTATCTTTTTCTTGATTTTCTCATTTATTTACAACTATCTTCTATAAGATTTTCTCATCTTCTATTGAAATATAATGGAACCCTTAATAGATCTTTTGATTTGTCACCAGTGCAAGGAATGACTTTTTGTATTAGAATTCTAATTTATTAGATTACTTCATTACCCCCCCGCCCCCCCCCCTCCAAAAAAAAAAAAAGAAAAGGATTGAAAAATTAAAGTCTAAGGGCATTCAAGAAAATAAATCTGAGATTCATTTTAACTTTATGATATATATAGATTCTCATTCATCTTTTAGCGTTGGTCTCACCCATTTAATTAGTTCAAATTATTGATGCTTCGACAAAGACACTGGGTTGAAATCTATAGTTGACTCTAATATTGAAAGTGAAAAAATACTTATGGGAGCTAATACCGAGCAAAGGAGAAAGTGTTGAGAATTTCTTCATGATTTTTTTACTTCAGCATATCAGATTTTTTTATGTGTGATACATAATATAGTGGTGAGTGGACATATATAAGATACATGCAATAAAGTTTAAAAACTGTTGAATTAGAAATATATTATGTATTGTATACATACCAATTAATTTGATATATAGTGCTTCAACTCTAGAACATTATGGTTTAGGTATCAAGTTTATTTATTAGGTAGTGTGCATATACATAACATTTTAATAAGGTAGTGTACATATACATAAAATTCTAATTTGAATAAGTATTAATAAAAATTAAAGACAGCAGACACATAATAACAATCGTGTCACGGCCCGACCTTACAGGTCATAATGGCACCTACCTTACCCCCGATAGGCAAGCCTAATCCTGTCGCCGAACAACTAGGTATAACAAAACAATTAACCATATAATACAAGTGCAAGCTAATACTAGAAATACATCAACATAACAACAGCAAACCAAATCACCTATACAGGACTATTGTAGACAAGATACAACATACTAATCATAATGCAACTCTATATACATGTACTAGATCAAAATAATATACAAGCTAAGTCTCGAATAGCAAAAGACAACCACAAATATAGAAGGAGACTGTAAGAATCCATGGACGTCGTCCATTGCTCACCATTAGTCCTCGAATATAGCTATCATTGGAAGAATCACCATTGCTCGCTTGGGCTAGGACCTGCATCACGAAACAGTTGCAGAAATGTAGGGCCCAATATAGGGATAAAATACCCAGTAGGCTGTCACGACTCGGACCTAGAGCCTAGATGTGACACGACGTATAGGAACCCGAGAGTCCCCAAACAAGCGTTAAGATACCAAAACTCGCATCATCGGTTCAGAAGCATAGTCAACAATCAACACATAGTTCTAAGGGACAGGAAAGTAGGACTCACGCTATGGGGCGTCATGGTAAAAGGGTTAACATGAGTTCACATAACACATAACACAAAAATACTAAGGGGCGGGTATGTAGGACTTACGCTATGGGGGTAATTTCGGGTCTTAGAATCTTTCCATCAACATGAGAGCAAGTCACATATCTGTACTTAAAGATAACCACATACATAAAATAGACTTAGCTGTAACACATAACATATAGCTTGAAAAAGTTTACAAGGTGTCCAACAATACCTCTACATAGATAGGTCGGGGGCCAAGACATACCTCGGGCTCACCCTCAATAACATAAGGAGAAGTAAGTAACATAAGTAGATAGATGATGGTGCATCCTTGAAAGACAGGACTCACCACTACAAGTAAATCCAAAATCCGAGCTAAACATCTAACGGTGGATTGTCAAAGTCCTCGGTCCCTATATGGTAAAATCATGTAGGCAAGAGTATGCATTAGTATATTTGAATGTACTAAATATGATGGTTGTGATGCATGTAACTTACCAAAACCTGCATATCAACGTTAAATGACAAGGCACATAATATCAAAAGAGTTGAATATCAAAAAATGTAATATAACGAGATGCTATGAAAGTCATGATGCATGAAATGCAAATGATATACTCGTTTATATATATATATTGGGGATGTGAGCTCAACCGACATAAGTAAGACTAAGCGGGCTATTACTTGGAATCCCGATGAAATCCCCTCATCGGTAAAGAGGTAATCTACTTGCTAAGGGTAGACCATACCTCACCTTACGGGACAACTCCCTCTTAATATGAAGTAACCTTCCTTATGGGACAACTCCCTCTTCGGATAGGATTTTCACAAAATTACAATTCAAATCATTTCTTCTCCTCACGGGATAACTCCCTCTTTGGTTCGGAAACCTATGCTAGGCACATAGTTCCAGAAAAGGGAGAGGGACCTTGGGGATAGCCCTAACGCCCCCAATCTATCGGTGCTAAGTCGTCATCCCACAAGAATATATATATATATACACACACACACACATATATACACACACACACATACATACATACTTTCAAACGACGTAAATCATTTTCAAAACTATTTCGATGCATTCTGAGGCTTAAAGGCCAAAACATGATTTCATAGTCTATATACTCATGCATAGGAATAGCCCATTCATATACAAAATGGTGCAAACACCCAAAATTCTCAAAGAGACAAAATCAAAGATGTATATGTGATCACAATATTGCCATAACCAACATTTATCAAAACTCATATCATAGAACATAATTAGGATTAACCCATAACATAATTTCTCAAAATGATCCATGTACATGAATGCATATGCTATGGACAATGAGAGAATGGTATGAGTAATTAGGGTTCAATTAAAAATCAACAATATAATATGAAATTCAATCGAAAGCATAATTAAATCCACATTTAAATTCATATTGTAATCACCCATGCATTTAGAAGTCTTAAAGGGGACATTAATACTTGAAATTTCATAAACCCCAAAGAAAATCCTCATATAATAGTTTAAATCACATTAAAATCATCAAATAAACACTACCCATGCATAATTAGAATTTTAGGATTCATAATCTTCAAAACCCCAAATTTAAAGTAACTAGAAATCTATGAGATTGCTTAAAAATAATTTTGGGTCTCCTTGATTGAAAGGAAGTCAAGGATCAACCCACATACATTAGACTTTAAGTTCCTTGAAATTGAGTTGAGAAAGAATGGAAGCTTGGAAGTGGGTCTTGGAATCTAAACTTGTTCTTGAGTTTCCTTGAAATTGAGATTAAGGTTTTGGTGGAGGCTCTTGAGAGAATTGAGGGTGTATTTGAGATGAGAGTAATGAGTTTGATCCTTAGGAATATTATTTATGTCTTTCAGGAAGGTTAAGATAGCATTGGAAGTCTAAAAAAGTCATTAGAATAATTAAATTTTACGAAAATGCCATTAGTGATCGGATGGAAAATTTGGCAAAGTGTCATCTCACTGGAGACTTCATTGGCCATGTGTCACTCCACGGGTCTTGTGGAGTGCCCTTATGAAGTGCCTTAGTGAAGAAAATGGAAGTTGGGAAACTTGGAAAAAATTGACGCCTCGTCACTTTGACGGACCGCTTCACGGACCATGTGGCGTTACATGGACCGTGTATTGGTCCGTCCCACCTCACTTAGACAAAGTTAAATGTTGAAGGCCACTACATATCCAAGTGCCACGGGCCGTTCCACTCCACACGGCCCGTCAATAGTGCCCATGGCACCACCCTTAGCCACATTTTCCCCAATTTCCAACAAGCTCCCTTTGGCGCACCTTGTGGCCATCCCCACGATCAGTGATAAGCGACACGGCCCATGCCACTGGCCATACCAATTTCCTCAGTGCCAAAAATGGCCTTTTCCAACCCCATCTGCCCCAAACGGCCCGTGAAAGGCCACACTAGTCGTCAAACAGTCTATGTGATAACACTGCACGGGAGGGCCTCACGAAAACGAGCATAACTCCTTCCGACCTCGGGATGAGGTGAAACCAATTGCGTTGTGAAGCTAACTCAAATGGATTTCATTTGACATATGTGGGCCACACAGTTCCATATATGCTAAGAGATATGCTAGTTTAAAGTTGACCCTTCTACCGGTAATTGTGTTGAACTTAGCCAACGGAAAATCCTTTGAACTTGGCTTGACGTAGGGGGACCATGATGGCCTTAAACAACATAAATAAGCTTGAAAATCCAAGTCCTTACATAGGCATCATCAATTCACTAAGTAAAAACAGTAAATAAGGCAGGAATAAATCAAAATATAGTTCTACAACAGTTGTCTACTAAAACCAAGTAATGTATATCTATAGGTGTAAAGTCACTCAAATCTGTCAGAACCAGGTAATGCATATATGCCAACGAGTGTAACTAGAATCTGGATAGTAGTAGGGTAATATACATAGTTGTAAGGCCCTACTACCTAATTAAGTGAATACGCTAATAGTACTCCCATAAGCATGGCCGGTACACCCACGCACAATAAAGGGTGAATAGATGTAATGGTACGGATGTCAAGCCTGAAATGAGATCTTAATCCAATCATATACAGATAACCACAACCGTGATTGAACCATCTAGCTGAAATGCGGCAATACAGATAAAAAGTAGAGTCAAACAATACTAATCAAAACCATGTAGGAAAGAGAGGTATGCGAGTGTAAGATATTATCCAACCTAACCCTATACACACGTCGGGGGCCCATAAGCCCAACGGATACACTCACAAACCAAGTAACCAAGTAAAAGTGACAATATAATAAAAGAAGTACATAATCAGTCAACTATATTAGGGACAAACATGAGGATTCAGACCTCCACACCATGTTTCGTTTGAGAAATAGGTCCTTTGAGATTAAGTGTATTAAGTCTTTTAATATATTTTTCTTTAATATTATTGTGTTAGAATGTAATACTCGATCCAAATATATTACGCTTAAATATGGCATCTGATCCCATATTATATCATGTCGAAACATGACATTTGATCCCATATTATATCATGCGAGGATGTGTCATACGATCCCATATTATATCATGCTGGAACATAGCATCCGATCCCATAATATTGTACAGAAACAGGGCATCCGATCCTATAATATCATGTCAGAACATAACACCCAATCCAATTATAATTAATTCATCATTCTTTATCATTACGTTTCACTTCATTAATAATATTTCATCAAACCTTAGGCATAACTTGGATAAGGCAAGTTCAAAATTATGGATTTCATGATCTTGGGATTGCAAACCAATCACAACACATATCAATCATCCAAACCACAATAATTCAATGCGTAGAATAATTTCACAACATCACTTAATGAATATCAAACTATTAAGAGTCTCTCCTAATACATAAACGAACCATAACACATAGGGACTACAGGCAATGCCCTGGATGGGATATTAGGGCATGGTGAACTCAAGCAATACCGTGGACTAGATATCGGGCAGGGTGAACCCAGACAATAACCTATATTAGACATCAGCGCATTTTCTGAACTTCAAGCATCAGGTTATGTACTGGAATCTAACAGAGACTACAAACCGAGAATGAGCTCGCACTAGTGGTGCATAGGATGTAACTGAAACTATACTCTACCAGGCCTAAGTCTGCTAATCCAATCTACAAGAACATATGCCTCTTAAGTCACACCGGACATCAATATAGCTGTCTACCAATATAATCGTGACCAACATGAATCTAGTATATCACTAGCCTAAACCTAGACTAAGGCCCAACAATAATAGATAATCATAAGTATGGTAAACAGTCAGGATACCACCATAGTATAGTAGATAACTGGTATAACAACCATCATAGCTTTAACATGACAACAGGTACTCTGTCAACCTAGATAATCAAGAATATAATAGGTGATTAACATGCTAATCACGTATATTCTCAACAATCGTTAGATATTCAAAAGTATTACAACAAATACTCGATATACTTATCATACGTAAACTCCTTATACGTGCACATGCATGCAGGCACATTCCTAGTCGCAGTCCTAAGCATATATCATAACTCAATCATAAGTGAAGTACCATGAACAAGGAAGGTAGCACAGTACCAACAAATATCCATCGGTCCTAAAATTAGATAACCACAGTTACAGCAAAATAACTATATACAACTCATAACCAATCTTAACAGGTTAAACCTGACAAATACAAACTTAACAGGCCAAAATTCAGCAATTACAATATCTAACAGGTCAAACACAATAATATAACAATTGACAGATTAAACTCTAGCAATTATGGCTCTTAACAGATCAATGACAGAAAATACGACCTCGAAGCATAATTATAGGAGATAATGAATACATCAATCACAAGTTTTCCCAATATGTCAACAACAGTTCTGTCAATCCTAGCTAATCAGAAGTATAACAACCAATTAATATACAACAACAAATTAATATATTAGTTCCAATGGGATCCTCAGCAGGTCTAATAATCACTCTATCAGCCCAGACAATAAAAATCTAACAAAAAATAAATAGACTAGTCACATATGCCCTCAATATGCCCTAGATATCCAGGCCCTCCCAAACAACATTTACAAATTCTAACTCAATCTAACAAGAAAGGAAGACCTAGCCACCTGGATGTCGATCATGTGCGCTCCTTCCCAATTCACGAGGGCTATACTCCTCTTCGCAATCTCAAGATGCTGCCGAAATGTCAAAAATAGAACTATAGCGCCAAGATAGTCATTTTGATATTAAAATCTTAGAAAATAGACTTAGGTCAGTATCAGGTCAAAAAGTGGGCCTGCAACCAAAATTTGAGACAACATCGATATAATATTCTCCATACTTCTTTGAGCTTGTACCTGAAATTTGAATTTAATCCGAGGTCTAAAACGATATAAAATAACCCAAAAATGAAAAATATTTCTTTTAGGTAAAACTATATATGATAGCTAGTTTAACTTCAAGTTCCTCTCAAATCGAGCAATTTCAGAAAAAATCATTAACACCACTGTGTGCGCCTTGAAAAGCTCTTTAATTTAGACTAAAATTTCACTAAAAATTAATTCAAAATGATTGAGTTATTGCAGTCTGAATTTTCTGAAAAATACAAACACAACAACAACAAAAATAACATTTTCACATCAAGTGGAGCTCTATCAATTAATTTCGATATTACCACGATGCCATGATGTGCGTCTCACGAAAACACATAAAATAGACCTAAATTTCACCAAAATTCGACCCAAAATGGATAAGAAATTGCATGTCAAAATTGTTAAAACTCATAATATTATACAGTAGCAAAACGACCAAATTTTATCTCAAGCGACATGCCAAAATTAATTTTCGTCACTCCTACGATGTTTCTCTCAGAAGAATTCACAATTTAGCCTTTTGAATCATTTAAAATAGTCAAATATGACTATCCATAGTTGTCCCGTTGAATTGTCACATTTCTAAAACTTTTCCAGATATATACCTTTTTTTCTGGCCACCTGCCATGTGACACTCTCTAGTTCGAACACGTTACCTATGCCTCTTTTAATTTTTAATAATTGCTCAAACTTAATTTTGATGCTCTGACCTTATCTGAAAGCGGTAAAATATAAAACATATATGAAATCTGATCAGAGATGGTTTAAGATTGGAGGTGTGAATCATTTGGGAGTTGACTTGGTGAAGGATGCTCAAGAAAAAGTTAAAGAATCCAAGATAAGCTCTTAGTAGCCTAGAATTAAGAAAAAAAAGTATGCAGACCTCAAGGTTAGAGACATGACATTTAGGCTGGTGAGTAGATTGTTTTGAAAGTGCTCCCATGAAAGGCATTATGACATTCGGTAAGAAGGGAAAGCTCAGTCCTCTTTATATTGACCCATTTAAGATCCTTGAGTGTGTAGTGTCAGTGGCTTATAAGTTGTCTTTACCAGTTTGTTCGGAGCCCATTCAATATTTCATGGATGTTTTCTGAAAAAATACCATGGAGATGGAGACGACATTATTAAATGAGACTCAGTGTTATTTGACATTAATCTCAAATATGAGGAAGAGCTAGTTATAATTCTTAATAGGGATGTCTACAAGTTGAGGACTAAGGAGACTAAGCCAATGAAGGTCCAATAGGAACATTTTCTGGTTGAGAAAATGACATAAGAAACCAAAAAAGATATGAAGATAAGTATCCATAATTGTTTGCCCTATTCTGGTACTATCTTATTCTTAACTTAACCCAATTTTTTATTTGATCACTCAGGGATGAGTGATGGATAAATTGATATCAATTATAACGACCTGACCCTATCATTATAGGTTAGTTAATAGAGAAGAAAATTGGAACAAAAAGTTTTTGGGCAGAAACTTGAAAATTTTTAGCTTAGGACAAATTTGGACGAATTCTAGGTCATATGACCTCTAGGGCAATCTGGTAATGGATTGAGGATTGATTTATAATTTTGATCTCCTGGATTGATAGTCAAGATGAAAGGAGCCTGTATGGCTATATGAAAATCGAATTTGGACAGATAGAACTCCCAAAATTGATCTTGGAACAAATAATAGATTATAGAATGTCGTGATTTGAAGGTGTGTTGAGATGCACATCATGATATCTGGGTCATATGAGGTCTTGAGATGTGAGTTATGGATTTTTATTCCGTGTAACCCACTATGGCAGGATAGTCACAAGTTTTAAGTCTGAAAATTTTGAATTTATTTTTATTTCTCACATTTAATTCCTGAGAGACTAACAATGACTTAAGGATATTTACTTTGGTTTTCCAACTATTTCATTGATTAAGATATGTTAATAATTCTTCTAACTTTTTAATTAATTTCTAAACCTTTGAATCTAGTAGAATTCTCATAGGAAAAGATTTTGGCCTACAATTAATGGAGAAAAAAAATTCCTAGACACGGGAATGATCATGAAAAATGATCAAGGATTATGATTTTGATATAATCTGGATAAATTAGGCTATTTTTTGTTGATTATTGTGCTTCTTGATTGTTTGTAAACCAATATTGAATTAGAACTTTAAAAAAAAGGAAAAGGTCCAATTATTTAGAGTTTTTGAAGTAGCTTGTTTCGAGGTAGATCATGGTTTATCCCCATCATGTGATATATACTTGTTAACGATTTTGTAGTACTTCTTACATGTATGTGAATTGAAATAATGATATGAACCTAATAAATGATTTCTCATGATCAAATCGAATGCAATTAATCTATTACTTGAACTTGAAAAATTGTGAACTATTCATTATGATTATGTTTGTGAATCATGTTTCATGTTCTGACATATTATTTAGATTGGGTATTACATTTCAATATACTATTGGATCGGGTGCTAGGTTTTGAAACATTATTGGATCAAATGTCACATTCCAATACTTTATTAGATTAGGTGTCACGTTCCAACACATATTTTACTTGGTGTCGGTCTTATGAAAGGACTATTGTTGATTATTGCATGATCTTACCATTATATCATTATTATGTAGACAAATATTGCACTTGCTCTTTCTTTTTTGAGTACTGGGAATCTTCAGATGGCTGCTGAAAGACCTCAGCTAGGAGACCAGTGATTTACCAAATTCAACAGTGAGTCTGCTTGTTCAGGCTATCGTGGATTCGTCTTCTTAGTCCATTTGTTCAGACTCAGACATTTGGTTACTTAATTATTTATGATTTACTGGGGTTGCATCCCCTTATTCTAGACCATCGATAGATGTTCTGGATAATGACTTTCAATTTATGGGGAATATTTACGTTATTATGTTTTCTGTTTGAGTTTATGGAAACTCAATACTTTTTCCTTTATTTAAACTTGCTTCTGTAAATTTAAATGTCTTATTCGTTCTATGTTTAGTTTAGTTGAGATAGTGTTGGCTCTCCTACCAAAGGGTTAGTGCGGATGTCATTCTCAGCTCGCTCGGGATCGTGACAACTAAACCATGTTTATATTATTACAAATCATACATGCAGTAAAAGTACAATTCAGGATCGTAAACATAGATCATAAATATGTTAATATAAATCAAGAATACGAAAATTAAAGATAACTACCCTGTTGAAAGTTTTGTATAGAACTTTCTTACTAATCTTTCTAATCAGACCTCGTATGGATAAGACTTATTGTTTTTAAGAAAGTTGTGTTCCATTCTTTTCCCAACCAGCCCTTTTATACCCATTCTTTTATGAAGAAAAGAATAGAGAAGCTTTCAAAAATGTTTCAGCAAATTAGGAGCCTTTTAATTGCCACAAAAGCAATTAATAGCTATTAATTAATTTCGGACATTTTTATTCTCTCATAAAGACAACATTAAGGCAACGAATAAGTAATATTAGGTATTAGTATTTTCTTTAAGGAACTAGCAAAATGTTTTTGCTATTTAAAAGATATTAATTATTTAACCCAATATTTCATTCCTCGTAGAAAATTACTTCCTCCAAAATACTTCTTTTCTTTTTCAAAATTAGGCAATTAGCTAGGTATATTAGGGATCATAGACTTATATACTGAGGCTTTCGATCATGAAATTAATTTGTGAAAGAATAAATTAATCTTATCATGATAAATTGTGTAAATTATTCCACTAAACATTTGTAATTGCAGTCCTTAATATTAATTTTAAAATCTACGATTATATGTTATTTAACTTTTCCTGTTAGAATTATTGATATCAATCAATTAAATTAAATTTTCTAAATGATTTAATTAATCCACTAATTTAATTCTTTATTATCATACTTAACTTATTTTGCAAAAAAACCCAATAATTCTTTATACACAAACTTTACAAAGATCATCAACCATCCTAACAAGAAGTACTAAGGCAAACAATCAAAGATGATGCTATTACCACTATTTAGTCTCATTAATCACGACGTGTATAGTATATTCATGTCCTAAAGGCAATAACTACCAAACTTAGCCATCCAAACTCCATGCTTGAAGGTCTAAGCATGAATTTCCCCATCAATCTACATTATACTATACGATGGGAATAAGTTTATAACTAGTAATGAAGGAAAATCTAGTCTACTTGGGCACCAGGTTATCTCTTGGCGATGAATGTTGGTGGCAAGCTTGAATTTCGTGTTGCATTAGAATTCATTCTATCCCTCTCTCTCAGGTCTAGAGCAACCTTTTGAGAGTTTATGGGATGACCTTATCTTATCCATTTAGGGTATTCCAAGGAAGAAAGGATATATAAGAATTCGTGTTTTCTAATTTTGGCATATCGATCACAATATGGAAGATCTCTTCACGATATAGCGACACCGTTTGGAGAAATATTCTTTTTAGATGATGGTGATCCAGGAAAATTTTTAAATCATAACATTTGTTCCTTCTAAATAACGATGGTTTAAGTCGTTATAGGGTTGATCGATGATGCTTACCAGTACGTGTTCTTTGAACTGATACTATTCTTACTATACCTTTTGGTATAGTCCGATTACAGGATTAGTGATGTTTCTTAAGTGAAAACGAAGATGTTCTCCAACAACTTCAAGTCCGCCTTCCTCATAGCAAAAGTTGTGCCATTATTTTATTTTATGTTTAGACTAGAATCCTTGGGGGTGTTAGATGTCTCTTTAAAAACTTTAAGTTGGATCTTTAACACTGTAATAGGTAATTCGTAATCTTATTACTATTAACTCTGATTTCTTTTATTTTTTGCATGATTTAATTGTTTGAAAATTAATTAAGGGTTCTCTTATCTAGGTGTTAGAGTAGGTGTCTGTGTGGCTCGGTGATTAGGTTGTGACACATTGAAATGTGTCATGCCCCAGGAGGGTACCCTAGGCGTAACTGACACTCAAAGACTATTGCTAGTCCCCAAGTGAACCACCTAGTCTCATCACATTTGTTCATTCAGTTAGATAGCGGAAGATAATAAGAAATTAGCTAACTATCAGTGAGTTACAAGACTATCACCATCACCATCTAGTATAGGCTAAGAACAAGAGAAACAATCTCAATATAAAAAAGAAAAGGGGGAAAAGAGCCCCAACATCTGCCATCACCGATCTATGTCTATGAAACCTCTATAACTACTGTCTAAGAAGGCACCATGACAGACCATGGCTACCACAATCAAAGAAAATATCTCAAAGTAACTGAAAAGATAAACATGTCCTCCGAAAGCAAGGGAGAACTCACTAAATCTCTGTCTGGGGATCTGCGAACCTCAACGATTAGCCTCTTGAAGTCCTATGTCTACAGAATCTATATCATAAAATGATGCAGCGCCAAAAAGGCATTAGTATGTGGAATGTAATGTATGTAAAATATGCTAAAATAAATATTATACACTATCATCAGCATTATCAATCACTCATCCTCAACTCAAAGTAGGAAATAGGACTCTATCACCTCGCTATCCATCAAGACATCAAACAGTCACATCATCTTCAGAGTACTGTCATAATGAAACCAATCTGGGAGTTTCTATAATTGACAACCACCACCTCCGAGCTGGTGATGATACAATAAAGAGATGTCATTACCACATCCGTCCAGTACCTTGCTGGGGGTATGGGACGAGTCTGTCGAGGATCCCAAAAGATTCTGTCAAGCTCTCTGCGGGGCAAAGAAAATATCTGCTTTCACAGTCTAATCCTTTCCTGCACTGGCCACATAGTTAATAAGTGTGAGTGGGACTCACCCTCACCCATTTCGGTGCTAATACTCCTCCCAGGACTCAATATGCTCATAAGTCATCAATTCATGGAGGATTTCCATCACTTAGCCCCTATGGGCAAGAACACTCAGCTCATCTTATCGTCTATCAACCCGAAGAGTAGGATTATTCCTTCTAAATTAAGGTTCAGTCTCATTAGGCTCTAAGAACACTAATTCAATCAGTTCCAGTCATCAATACATTCAACTTAGGGCTCAGACCCCAACAATCGTCACATTCAGACAATCAAGGCTCTAGACATTACCACTAAGTTCCTTCTTGAAATAATCAACAATAGAATCATGCAAATCAGGTATACAACCTTTACAATAATACATATAAACAGTAAATACAAGTATGATGATCATCAATTTAAGATAATATGTATAAGTTAAAGATAATTTTCAAGAAATTTCTCAAGAATTACTACTCAAGACCCATCAACTATCCATTATCAACCTAATCTATACATTGGGGCACATGGAAGAACAATTCCATGTTCTGGGTAGCCATTACATACCTGGGTCGAAAAGTTATCAAGTTTTCTTTAAGAAATTAAAATCTCACTTAGAACCCTTAAGCTCTTTCTTCTCCTCCCCTCTCAGAAAGCACGTTTAGACTTACAAAAATATGGGTTTTGAAACCTTTTCGTATGAATTTGTCACGATCCAAAAATTGGGCATGATGGCATTTACTCAATCCCACCAGAACAAGTCAGCATTAACTCAAAAGAAACAATAAATGTACTGTGAGGAAGCATTTTCAAATAATAACTAAACTGAGAATTTTTCATAACTTAAAATCCCACCCAAGGACTGGTTGTCATGAGTACAAGCCACTAGAAATACAGAACATAAAAGAAATACAAGTCCAAACTGTGCTTCTTCTCAAATAGAACAAGTACAGAAGAAATAGGAACAAGAGAGTCAACCAGATGACAACTGCTACCTCTCTTCGTCTCCTGAGAATCCTCAATGGTTTAAGGAAATACTTTTCACTATCCGAGTTCACCACCTCCACGAGTGTAGAAGCAAGGGGTGAGTACCAAAAATCACGCGGTACCCAGCAAGTCAACTAACAAAACGAAAACGTCTAATAGAATACACAAACTCCCTTCATCCCAGTCGATATCCATGACTACAACCTGCACAAAAAGTTATTCCGATCCAGCAATACATAATACATAACAAAGATGGTATTGCATCACATCACAATTTTCAGAACACAAGTTAAAGGCACAATCAATCATAATGACAACACCATGCTATGCGATGGTATGCAAGAGTGACATGTAATGCATTATGCAATTATAACATCACATCATCACCGGTAGAAACCTCGGCATCACAGTATATTCTTCGGCATGTTACCTCGGCATCACAGTATATTCGTCGACATGTTATCTCGGTATCATATTATATTCGCCGGCATGTTACCTCGGCATCACATTATATTCGCCGTCATATTACCTCGGCATCACATTATATTCGCCGGCATGTTATCTCGGCATCGACCGGTAAAGACCTCGGTCCCAATATTTTTTATTTTATTTTATCAATATTTCAGAATCAATGCAAATATGAATGTCATGAAATGATATGAGAAAACACATTCATTCATCATTTGCAGCAACAACCATATATCCCAAAAAAATATAGAATTCTCATCATTTCACCACATTTATCAATTTCAATACCATAATAACATGCCAATTGGCATTCACATTCTTAATCATCTCATTTCTTATAATATTAAAATATTTCACGTATCTCACGTAGGAGAAAGAAAAATTTGAGAATTCTACGAGAATTACAAAGTTTTGAAAGTCCACTTGCCTTAGTCAAATCATGGTCAATCTAACATTTTGGTCTTTCCCTTTTTGAATAGAATCTGTAGCACCACGATCTAGTCACATAAATTATTACCATGAGATTTTAAGTCAACACCTACTACTATATAACTAGATTAGATCCAACTCATCCAAATCCATAATTACCTTTCAAAAAATTAAGCCTAAAAATTAAGTCTCAAGTTCTCTAGTTAACAACCTAAAGGTATTTTATATAACGAACTTAATATATACGTGTTTTAGTTAATAATTTAAGATGATGCTACTACATTATATTACTATTTAGACTACCAAAGACTACTTTAACTATAATATGAAAAATCTTTTCTTACTTTTACAGGTTCCTACCATTTAAATTGTCATACTAACAGTAGTGGAAATTAGTTAATATCTTTGGCATCTCATAATTGTTTTTAACTTAATATATACACGATATTCTACTAATAAGGTATTTAAAAGTATACAAAAATAAACCCATTTACATAAAATATCTTATTATAAAAGATTTAGAAAATAGGAGCACTTACAAGAATACAATTGCCGAAACTCTACGCAATAAAACACCTCCCTTCAACTAACCACGTGCTATGAAATGAATCTTGAATTTAACTAGAACAAATTTAGGAGGAGTAATAATAATAGGAAATTAATAGAAGAGAAGAGAGGAGAGGATGTATTGTGTTGTGTAGGTGTATTTCTATATGTCTAATTTTCTGTAGGTGTGTTTCTCTATGTCTAATTTTCCTTATTAACAAAGCTTTATATAGCAAGGAAAATGGATGCAAATTATGCATCATAATAATGATGATCATTAACATGAATTGTCATAGCTTTTCCTTTCCACTTTAAAGTGGAGCTTATAGTGTTGGCCATAAGAAACTTTAGACAAGGCAAGGTGGAAGTATTTTCACCCCCAACTTGCTCTAATAATGGAATATTATACATGTGAGTGGGATAAACTCTTGACATTAAAGAAAAGCTTTACACAAAACAATGTGGAAGCATTATTACTAACATTAAAAAAAATTAATGGAGAAAGGATTGTTACATTATCCACCACTAAAAAAAAAGCATGTTCGTCCTCGAACATAAATTAAAAGAGAGTGCCTAAAGTTTCGAAAAGATGCGGGTGTATAACACGCATTTCTGACTCTACTTCCCAAGTCGCTTCTCGAACTGGATGATTCTTCTGTTGAACCTTTACCGAAGCAATCTCTTTGTTTCTAAGCTTGCGAACCTGCCTATCCAAAATAGCAATAGGCTCTTCCTCAAATGACAAGTCTGGATTCAATGCTACTGAATCGAATAAGAGTATATGAGACTCATCGGGCACATACTTTCGAAGCATGGAGACATGGAATACAGGGTGCATGGATGATAAGCTAGGTGGAAAGGCCAATCTATAGGCCACCTCTCCAACTTTCTCCAAAATCTCAAATGGGCCAATAAATCGAGGGCTAAGATTTCCCTTCTTCCCAAATCGCATTACACCCTTCATGGGTGATACCTTGAGCCAAACGTGATCACCCTACATAAAATCTAAGGCTTGGACCCTCCTATCCGCATAACTCTTTTATCGACTCTGAGCAGCCAACAACCTATCCTGAATCATATGGACCTTTTCCACAGCATCTCTCAGAAAGTTAGCATCCAATGAGTCTGTCTTAGCCGAATCAAACCAACCAATAGGAGATCTACACTGCCTACCATACAATGCCTCGAACGGAGCCATCCGAATACTGGAGTGATAGCTATTATTGTAGGCGAACTATGCTAAGGGAAAGTGTTGGTCCCAATGGTTACCGAAATCAATCATACATGATCGCAACATGTCCTCCAATATCTGAATAGTCCGCTCAGACTGTCCATCTGTCTGAGGGTGAAAGGCTGAACTTATATCTAGCCGAGTACCTAGACCATTCTACAAGGCCCTCCAAAAATGCGAACCGAAAAGCGAATCCCGATCAGAAATGATAGAAATGGGCACACCATGCAGTCTAACTATCTGACTGATGTAGAGCTCCGCTAGCTTTTCTACTGTGTACTTAACTTTGACAGGAATGAAATGGGCAGACTTAGTTAACCGATCCACGACTACCCAGATAGAGTTATAACCACCCATAGTAGTAGGTAAACCCACCACAAAATCCATAGAAATTCGCTCCCACTTCCACGTAGGAATGGGTAGCCTCTGAAGCTTACCTCCAGGCCGCTGATGCTCATACTTGACCTGCTGACAGGTCAAATACTTAGCCACAAACTCTGAAATATCCTTCTTCATACCACACCACCAATAGTGCTGACTTAGGTCGTGATACATCTTCGCTGCTCTTGGATGAATGGAATAACGAGTACAGTGGGCCTCCTCAAGAATCAATCTTATCAAATCACCTACCTTAGGCATACAGACTTGACCTTCAATTCTCAAAACAACCTCAGAATCAAGTATTTCTTCCTTAGCCTCTCCTCTGATCACTTTGTCCCCGATGAGGCATAACTTTTCGACCTCAAACTGACATATTCGAATCTGGTCCATTAAGGAAGAACGAGCCTCAAGGAAAGCAAGTACGCCACCCACATCAGAAAGCTGTAACCTGACTAGTCCATTTACTAGCCGCTGAACATCCCTGGCCAAGAGGTCGCTCCTCTACTCGAATGGCAGCTAGACTACCCATGCTAAAAGTCTTTCTACTCAAGGCATCAGCCACAACATTCGCCTTCCCCGGATGGTATAGGATGGTTAAATCATAGTCCTTTAGTAACTCCATCTACCTACGTTGTCTCAAGTTCAGATCCTTTTGGCTAAAGATATACTGAAGACTCCTATGGTCAGTGAAAATCTTGCAATGTACACCGTATAAATAGTGATGCCACAGCTTAAGCACAAAAACAACAGCCGCTAACTCCAAGTCATGAGTAGGATAGTTTTTCTCATGAACTTTCAACTGTCTCGATGCATAGGCAATAACTTTTCCTTTTTGCATCAGTACCCCACCTAATACAACTCTTGAAGCATCACAATACACAGTGAATTCTACACTTGCCTCAGGTAGCATTAAAATGGGAGCTGAAGTCAATAAGGTTTTGAGCTTTTGGAAGCTCGCATCACACTCATCAGACCAATGGAAAGATGCATTCTTCTGGGTTAATCTAGTCAGTGGGGCTGCAATGGAAGAAAAACCCTGAATAAATCGCCTATAATACCCTACTAACCCCAGAAAACTACGAATCTCAGTAGCTGAAATTGGCCTCGACCAACCTTTTACTGCCTCAACCTTAGCTGGGTCTACTCTAATTCCCTCTTTCGACACCACATGCCCTAAGAACACCACCGAATCAAGCCAAAACTCACACTTGGAGAATTTTTCATATAGTTTTTCCTCCCTCAACCTTTGTAGCACTATCCTTAAGTGACTAGCATGATCCGCCTTAGTCTTGGAATACACCAAGATGTCATCGATGAATACTATGACAAAAGAATCTAAATACGGACGGAACACCCTATTCATCAACTCCATGAATGTTGTAGGGGCGTTAGTCAACCCAAAGGACATCACCAAAAATTCATAATGACCATAAGGGGTTGGGAAAGTTGTCTTGGGAATATCTGATGTCCTAATCCTTTACTGATGATAACTAGACCTTAAGTCAATCTTAGAAAACACAGCTGCTCCCTGAAGCTGATCAAATAGGTCATCAATACGGGGAAGAGGGTACTTGTTCTTGACACATCCTCACAGACCTTATTTAGCTATCTGTAATCTATACATATCCTCATAGACCCGTATTTCGTCTTCACAAACAAGACCGGGGCACCCCAAAGTGACACACTAGGGCAAATAAATCCTTTACTTAATAGGTCTTGGAGTTGTTCCTTCAATTCTTTTAATTTAGCTAGAGCCATTCTATACGAAGGAATAGAGATGGGTTTAGTGCCTGGATCTAGGTCACTGGGAAAGTCTATATCCCTATCGGGTGGAACACCTGGAAGATCAGCAGGAAACATATCGACAAACTCCTGAACCACAAGGATAAACTCTATAGAAGGTGGTTTAATGCTAGTATCACGAATGAAGGCCAAGTAAGACAAACACCCCTTATCAACCAGTTTCTGGGAATGAATGTAGGAGATAACTTTACTAGGATAAGAACCACTATCTCCCTTCCACTCAATCTTTGGGACACCGGGCATGACTAAGGTTACAGTTTTTGCATAGCAGTCAAGGATAGCATGATAAGAAGAAAACCAATCCATCCTTAAGATAACATGAAAATCTACCATATCCAGAATAATCATGTCTACCCAAGTATCATACCTAGCCAAAGAAACAAGACAAGATCGATAGACCCGATCCACCACTAAAGGTTTACCTACTGGTGTAGAAACATGCACCGGTACTGACATCCGATCAGACAATAACTCAAACCTAGATGAAAAGTATGTAGACACATAAGAGTAGGTAGATCCAGGATCAAATAACACAGATGCAGGCCGATGACAGACAGGAACAATACCTGTAATGATTGTATCTGAGGCCTCTGCCTCGGGTATTCCAAGAAACGCACAACACTGAGCTCCTCTTCTACCACCAACCTAAGATACACCTCAATCTCCACCATGTGGAACCAAAGTACCACCATCTGAAGTCTTGCCACCTCTAGCAATTTGGCCCCTGCCCCATCCTCTAGCCGGTGGGGCCGAAGCTGGAGCTGCCGAATTAGTACGATGGGGTCCTGAATAAGTCTGAAAGGGGCACTGTCGAATCATATGTCCTAGATCCCCACACCCAAAACAAGACTTTGGTGAAGAGAACTGTTGTCCACCGGAAGAACTATTATGACCACTGCGGGCAAAACTTTGGGACCCTCGAGACATCTGTCCGCCCTCAGCTATTGGCATAGATGCATATATCGGACTATGCCATTTGAACAATCCACCACTCCTATGCGAACTCCCACCTCCTGGTGAAGTACCAGAAAATTGACCCGTAGTACGAGCCCTCTTGGGATCTCCGAACTCTTCTCGAACCATCAACTCTGCTTCCTTAGCAGCGCTTACAATAGACTGGAATGAAGCCCCTTCACGGGCTGCTCTGAATACATAGGATCTAATAGATAAGTTCATACCCCTTACAAATCTACAAACTCTCTCCCCTTCATTTGGAATTATAGCTAAAGCATGTCAGGACAACTGACAAAAACGGGCTTCATATTCCGTGACCGTTATACCTCCTTGCCTTAAACCCTCAAACCTTAATCGACTTTCTTCCTGCATAATCCAAGGAATGAAACGCTCCTTAAAAGTCGTAGAGAACATACCCCAATCCACTGGAGGGGATCCAACTTGTCTAGATGCTATATAATTCCTCCACCACTCCCTGGCTGGTCCACGGAGCTGAAGTGCCACAAAGCGGACACCACGTTGATCAACCAACCCTACTGCATCTAGCATCTCATGGAATAAAGTCAGAAATTTATGTGAATCCTCGTTCTTACCATTCTGGAATTGAGGTGGTCTTATCTTCTAAAATCTCTCATAGCTAAGTTGATCATCTGTAACTAGGACTGCCTCCGAAGTGGTTTGCACCCCACTAGATGGTGTAGGGACCACTGGGGGATGACCTACCTGATCACGATGAGTTACACCCTGATGTGGTCCTGAAGTCTATTCTTTCACTCTCGGTTGGGGTATACCTTGCGCACCAACCCCCTGGGCAAGGTTTTCTAGCATCCCCATCATCCTCAACAGAGTGTTTTGGAGCAATGGTGTAGTTGTGGGCTCTGGAAGAGCCTGATCCTCATTAACCTCTATCTGTGGCTCTGGAGAAACCTCTCTCTCCTACCCTCTAACTGATGCTACTCTTCGGGCACGCCCTCTTACTGACGCCACTCTACAAGCACGACCTCTAGGTCGACCCCTTCCCCTATCTCTAACTGGGATCTCAGCAATTCCCTCAGCAGTAGCCTCACATCTACCAGCAGTACTAGCTCTAGTCCTTGCCATCTGTTAAGAGAATATAGGCACCACTTGTTACTACCGAAAATAATCACGCACGATAAGAGGGAATGAATAAAAAGAAGTTTCCTAATAGTCTTCATAGCCTCTTAAAGATAAGTATAGATGTCTCCGTACCGATCCTCAAGACTCTACTTAGATTTGGCTTGTACATTTGTGAGACCTATGAACCTAGGGCTCTGATACCAACTTGTCGCGACCCAAAAATTAGGCGTGATGGCACTTGCTCAATCACAGCAGAACAAGTCAGTCTTAACACAAAAGGAATAATAAATATATTGTGCAGAAGCATTTTAAAATAATAACTAAACTGAGAATTTTTCATAACTTAAAATCCCACCCAAAGACTAGTTGTCATGCGTACAAGCCACTAGAAATACAGAACATAAAAGAAATACAACTCCAAACTGTCCTTCTTCTCAAATGAACAAGTACAGAAGAGATAGGAACAAGAGAGTCAGCCATATGACAACAGTTACCTCTCTTCGTCTCCTGAGAATCCTCAATGGTTTAAGGAAATATTTTTCACTATCCGAGTTCACCACCTCTACAAGTGTAGAAGCAAGGGGTGAGTACCAAAAATCATGCAGTACCCAGCAAGTCAACTAACAAAATAAAGAAGTCTAATAGAATACACAAACTCCCTTCATCCCAGTCGATATCCACGACTACAACCTACACGAAAAGATATTCCGATCCAACAATACATAATACATAACAAAGATGGTATTGCATCATATCATAATTTCCAAAACACAAGTTAAAGGCACAATCAATCATAATGACAACACCATGCTATGCGATGGTATGCAAGAGTGACATGCAATGCATTATGCAATTATAACATCACATCATCGCCGGTAGAAACCTCAGAATCACAGTATATTCGCCGGCATGTTACCTCGGCATCACATTATATTTGCTGCCATGTTACCTTGGCATCACATTATATTCGCCCGCATATTACCTCGGCATCACATTATATTCGCCGGCATGTTACCTCAGCATCAACCGGTAAAGACCTCGGTCCCAATATTTTTCATCTTATTTTATCAATATTTTGAAATCAATGCAAATATGCATGTCATGAAATGATATGAGAAAACACATTCACTCATCATTTGCAACCATAACCATATATACCAAAAAATACAGAATTCTCATCACTTCACCACGTTTATCAATTTCAGTATCATAATAACACGCCAACTGGCATTCACATTCTTCATCATCTCATTTCTTATAATATTAAAATATTTCACGTATCTCACGTAGGAGAAAGGAAAATTTGAAAATTCTGCGAGAATTATAAAGTTTTGAAAGTCCACTTGACTTAGTCAAATCACGGTCAATCTAACACTTTGGCCTTTCCCTTTTTGAATGGAATCCATAGCACCACGATCTAGTCACATAAATTATTACCATGAGATTTCAAATCAACACCTACTACTATATAACTAGATTAGATCCAACTCATCCAAATCTATAATTATCTTTCAAAAAATTAAGCCTAACAATTAAGTCTTAAGTTCTCTAGTTAACAACCTAAAGGTATTTTATATAATGAACTTAATATATAAATGTTTTAGTTAATAATTTAAGATGATGCTACTACATTATATTACTATTTAGACTACCAAAGACTACTTTAACTATAATATGAAAAATCTTTTCTTACTTTTATAGGTTCCTACCATTTAAATTGTCATACTAACAGTAGTGGAAATTAGTTAATATTTTTGGCATCTCATAATTGTTTTAACTTAATATATACAAGATATTCTACTAATAAGGTACTTAAAATATACAAAAATAAACCCATTTATATAAAATATCTTATTATAAAAGATTTAGAAAATAGGAGCACTTACAAGAATACAATTGTCGAAACTCTATGCAATAAAATACTTCCCTTCAACTAACCACGTGCTATGAAATGAATCTTGAATTTAACTAGAATAAATTTAGGAGGAATAATAATAATGGGGAATTAATAGAAGAGAAGAGAGGAGAGGATATATTGTCTTGTGTAAGTGTGTTTCTATATGTCTAATTTTCCTTACTAACAAGGCTTTATATAGAAAGGAAAAGGGATGCAAATTATGCATCATAATGATGATGACCATTAACATGAATTTTCATAGCTTTTTCTTTCCACTTTAAAATGGAGCTTATAGTGTTGGCCATAAGAAACTTTAGACAAGGCAAGGTGGAAGCATTATCACCCTCAACTTGTTCTAATAATGGAACATTATACATGTGAGTGGGGTAGACTCTTGACATTAAAGAAAAGCTTTACACAAAACAAGGTGAAAGCATTATTACTAACATAAAAAAAAATTAATGGAGAAAGGATTGTTATAGAATTAATACTCTAAAATACATTTTTAGAACTTAAAATAGGTTAGAAATGACCAAAATATCCTTTCCGAAATTTAAAAGAAGAATTTTAAAAGTGGTGTACTGGTCCGCGACGCGCCAGGGGCGCGGACCAGTATATTTTTGCTACTTTTCAGAAATTTTAATTCCCGTCGAAAAATTGAAGAAAAACCTAAGTGTGTCTCTGTGCCCCCTCCGTGTCGCGCTAGGGGCGGGGATCTACACTGTTTTGAAAAGAATTAGCAAAAATTATTTTTCGACAAAGTTGTTCTTAAACCGAGTCGACCAGTTTTCCAATCGATTTTCTGCGCTGATCGCAAATTCGGTCTCGGATTTCCAATCGGAGGTTTGGAAGACGCGTTGTATGCACAATTACATTTTAGGGGAGTTCCGATAATTTCATGGGGTGTTACAAAATGCATCTCATTTTCTAATTTATTTTGAGAAAATGCATAAAAAAAACCTTCATCAGACTTGGCAGCAAAACTTAGTTTAACACTTTAACTATATAGACGTTTAAATACCCTCTGTAACAACTTTCAAATGAATTAAATACCGCCCTGAGATAGGGATGGCAGCGGGGCGGAGCGGGTATGGCGCTGGTTTAGAGCTATGCTGGGCGGGGCGGGTTTATAGCTATGCGGGGCGGGGGGAGGGGTTGTGGGGCCGGTTGAAGCAGTCTTATTGATATCAATATGGTATCACTATATCAATAGAGTATTATATAGAATATATTTTTTAGAAATTTAGAGTTTAATAAATAAGAGTGTGACTTTAATTATTTTACTTAATTATATCTTATTTATTTCTTTAAAAAGAGCTGCATCCTATATGATACTGATAGGGTATCAATATACCGATGGAGTATGACAGAGGATTAAACTCAGTCCTATATGATACCGATATGATATCAATATACCGTAGGAGTATCACAAAGAATATATTTTCTACTAGTTTAGAGTTTAATAAATAAGATTGTAACTTTAATAATTTTCTCTTCATTATTTCTTTAAAAAAAAAACTCAATCATACATGGTCCCGATAAGGTGTCAATATACCGATGAAGTATCATAGAGGATTAAAGTCAGTCCTATATGATACTGATATAATATCAATAGACTGACTAAGTATCACAAAAAATATATTTTTCTACTAATTTAAAATTTAGTCATTTACTTTTAATTTTTTTTAAAAAAATTCAATTTTTGGTACTCATACTTCACTTCTTCTACTTTTAGTGTAGCTCTCTATAGAATGCTTAATCATCCGTAGTCATGCCAGATTCGGATAATGATGAGCTCCGGTTTTTCAGAGCCTTACTATTTTTCTTCCTTTTTGTACTGACGTTGTATTTGGATAGTTAAATTTTTGTATTGTATATATTTATCAATCTTCTGTACTTAGTAGCTCATGTAATATTGGTGACACCAGGTTTGAGTTTTGATCTAGTATCGATTTGTCATTTTGATTACTTTCAAGCATGTTATATCGTATTTACACATTATACTATGATATAATTTTTTTTGACATAGTTATAAAGGTGGGTTTCGTCTCAATGTTTTAGAACCAATGCAAATAAACAAGTTCATATAATTTATGAGAGTATGATTATGTCAGTTCATATAATTTATGAGAATATGATTATATTCATAACAATGAGTAACTTACATAGACCATCACGACAATTTTCACCAACGAATCAACATCATAAATAAAATCATCTACATCATCATACACATCAACACATGTCACTAAGTTGGCTTTTTATTACACCTCTTATCCTGTTAGATCAATTAATAGAACAATTCACTCCATGGTCAAGTCTCTATTACTTCCCAACATACATAATAAGAAAAATAAAAGATTTTATACTCAATTAAGATTTAGAAATTCACTTGCTTCAACTTAATCAAATAACTACTTCAAAAATTGAGTCTTCCCTTTTTGACGGGCCTCCGAATCAATAAAGTATATCTCACTATAAAATCACAATGAGAATACAAGAATATCGACACCCAATAAATTAATTTTGAAGATCAAATTCAAAGTGAACCTTTATTTCGGAGAAAGTAGGGGTAAATTTAAAAATTAATACACAATTGCATTATTCAAAGAATTTGAAAGTCAAAGGTCAAAATCATTTTGAAATGAAGTCAAGATTAGTTCGTAATAATCAATTTATCAAAAATTCATGTTCTTGAGGAAACCCTTGGAATTTGAAGTTCAAAATCAAGAATTAAAGATTGAAATCACGAAATAATTTATCAAAAATGAAGATTTTAAGTTAAAATTACTTATTGAATAGATAAATCATGAAATCCTATCTAAAAAATGTCACCCAAAAGTTCTCAAAGTTCAAAAATGAAAAATGAGGAACAAACCACGAAATTCAAGCAAATCCCCCCCCCCCAACCCCAACTCTCCTTTAATCTCGCTAAAGAGGCAGGGGCCGCTTTCACAATACTTAAAAAGGGATGCCTATCGGTTTATCGACTCAGGGCCGCTTTTGCGGTCATCAAGATCATAAGCCTTGGTCCACTTAAGCGAACCCTACAAAAGGGTGGCCCGTCGCTTTTTTGTTTCACATCTCCATTAACAATATATTTAATTATTTTTTATATACAAAGGAATATAAATAAAATATTTGATTTTCATCTATAATTATCAAGATTCTAAAAGAATTTTACAAATCTGAAAGTTTTTTAATTTCACTGACAAAAATGGTGTTGCCCACTGCCTATTGCCGCCGCCAACATTTCTATATTTCATAATCTTCTTATAATTACCTATTTTCTCTTCAAGTTTTTCTTTTTTCCTTCAATTTATAGATAATGAAAAACGAAAAGAAAAAAATTATAAAAAGAAAGATATGTATAGTAAGTACTAGAAAATATTAAGATAAAAGGTTAAAAAATAAAAGTAATAGGCCAAACATATATATAGATCCTTAAACTTGTCCCTACTCATTTTGGCACTCCGACTCAACCTCATTCCATTTTAATCCTTCAACTCCAATTTTTATGTTCCATTTTGACACTTCTTTTCAAGAAATCAACAAAATGAGAGAGTGTACTTTACATGTCATGATATGGCTTAAAAGCCAATTAAAATACATACACAATTCCTCTAACTTGCCCTTAATTTTTATTTTGACACTTTTTCTTACTTTTCATCCATTTTAATCTTCCAACTGCTTTTTTTTTTGTATAATTTAAACAAAATTACTATTTTTTAATTTTTATTTTATAATCGATATTTGTACATTAGTTTTAAAAAATTTCTTAAAAAATTAATAGACAATTAAAAAAATAATATTTACCATTCACAAGGCAAAGGTAAGGTTACATACCGTTAAATTGACATTGAATATTTTCTCGACAACATAATATATCAACAGAACACATATATACAACAAACATGCAAGAATGAACAAGATATACAATTATGTATAACTTTTAAGTTTTCACATACATATATTAAGTTTCAACAGGTAAATGTTGTACTAGAGGTGAACTACTGCACACAAGTTTATATTACAGTTTTAGCAAGAATTCCACATCTTGGAGGTTTAAATATTAAAACAAAGAGAACTAGATTTCTGCCCTTTTTAGCTATTTATCGACCCAATGTGACTTCAATTGTCTCTGATATTCACAACGCCCTTGCCCTTTTTCTTGACAGACAATGCTCGAGATTTGCATATACAACAGGTATTCTTCACAAAAAGCCACTGCTTTATGCACTCTTCATGATACTTGTTGACACCCAATTTTTACCCTCCACGGTGTCAAATTATTCACGGGGACTTTATTTTATATTATAACACAAATAATTATTAAAAAAAAATTAAATTATTTAACGGGCGCGTGCAGTGCACGCGCCCTTAATATCCTCCCCGACTCCTCTTTCTTCTCCCCATTTCTCATTTCCCAGAAACCCTTATACCCAAATCGACCCTTCGTCTTCTCCATCTCCTTCATCCCCTTACCCTAAATCCCCAACCCGTCGCCGCCGCCTCCCCATTTCTCCTCCCTCATTAACACTGCTCCATTTCCCCAAACACTCCCAC
>JAABOM020081520.1:0-31794 GCA_011800125.2 Solanum clarkiae | reverse complement strand
ATAATTTGAGAGTGTAGAATGATGGAAATTAGGACTTGAAGGCTAATATAGATTCTTTCCCCATCCCCAAAATGACATGTAGAATTGATGGAAATGACTGAAATTCACCTTATTAAAAACTGTCGAAGGCCATCTATGAGACCTTGATTACGGACCATAAGTCCCCTCATCTGATAACACACTTGAGAATCCTAAATTCTCACTTTTGCTAAATTGATAAGCATGATCAACAGCATAGTCCATTCAATTAATTATGGGTTATGGTTGGACTCATAGAATCTTTTCACACTTGGGAAAATTTTCACCTCATTCCTGACCACATTCTATGAAACCTTATATGGTTAGTATCCTATTCCATGGGCCATCTTATAACTTGTATGTCACTTTCTTGAAAAACCTAAATTTCCTTCATGTCTAGGGTCCCACTCACGAACTAGTCTATGAGTCGTAAGATACCCTATGGGCCATGACTTGGTCCATGGGTCATCCTACACTTTGAAACTTTTTCCCTTCTTGAATTTCTATGTTTAAGAACCATTCCTACGGGCCTTAGAACAACATACATGTCATAAGTGGTCCCGTAAAAACAGGTTATCAGTTATTTTTCAAGCCAACTTTTCTGCTCTCATGGATCCTAAATTGGTGGTCCTCATAGTTAACACTGAGAGGGGATCCTAACAAAGAAATGACAACTCCACTAAACTACAAGAGGATCAGTGATCTACCAGGCCTCCACATTTAATGGGTATTTCTATAGTTGTTAAAAGACTCATATTCATGACTTTCTTATGGTTGAAGACAGTGAGCTACGGGAAATTATGCGTAATAGTCCTCATGTTCTCATTCTGGAGGTAAAGGAAGGAAAAATCACTAGAGTGATTCCTAAGACCCGACAACAATACCCCGATGCTGATAGAAAGATTATTGAAAAGAATTAGAATACTAGGAAGTTGTTAGTTTGCAGAATTGGAGCTAAAGAATATAATTAGATCTTAGTTTGTGAGTCTACATAAGAGATTTGGGATTGCTTACATACTACTCATGGAGGGATTAATCAAGTGAAGGAGTCTATGTTGGATATTCTCACTACTCAATGTGAAAATTTTACTATGAAAGAAAGGGAATCTATTCATGATATGTATACCATTTTCTCATCCATTGTAAATGAGCTTCGATGCTTGGGTGAACTTATTCATCCTAGAAAGGAAGTTAGGAAGATAATCAGAATTCTTCCTAAGTCATGAGCTAGCAAGGTTGGTTCAATTACTGAAGCCAAGGATTTGATGGTGCTGACTATTAAAGCTTTGATTGGTAATCTACAAACTTATGAGTTGAATAAAGAAAATAATTTTGCTAATAAAGACAAGTCATTAGCTCTGAAAGTGAAACAAGGTAAAGAATCTGAAGAAGATGAAGATCATATGGTGTACCTTATTGGAAGGTTTCAGAAAATTGTAAAGAAACATGGAGGTTTCAAGATTAAGGGAAATCCTAGTAGAGCTTCTACTACTATTGATTTGTATCAAAATTTTGAAAACCACAACATTTTATCAGAGATTGTCCATTGCACAAGATTGACTACAAATTCAAGGCTGGAGACAACTAAGACAAGTCAAGGGACCAAGTCCCTGACAGAAAAAGCAGTAAGGTTGTTGCAGACTATGTTATAAAAAAGGCTTTGTTGTTTGGGAAAATTTCTCAAATGATTCAGAGGATTCTGAGCATCCTGATGTCCGCCAAACATACCTCAAAACCATTAAGAAATATTGTGGTCATCATTGCATATTTACCTAACTAAGTGTCAGTGTCAAATCCACAAGGAATGATAGGTTCAAAGTTAAAAGTATTAAATTTCTCTAAGGACTTGTGATGTTAATAATGATGAATTTTAATTTTAAATAAAGAAAAAGTGATTGTGATTGTGAATTGAACCAATAATAGAGAAGAGATGTACTGGAGGTTTGCACAGTTGGATTGAGAAATCAATATTTTGGTCATATATTTTGAACAAATGCATGAGTCAGATGCGAGTAAGCTGGACTTCTAGTAACCACTATTTCAAATCTGACAGTAACAGTATATCACATGGACTTACTACAGCTTTTTATGCTAAATCTTTCTAGAACGCACAAGGCCCTAATAAATTGATTAGCAAATCATCTAACAGCTTAGATATTGAACCCTTATAAGGTATTAAACCAAACCCATAATATTTCAAGCTATCATCTTCATTAGTTACTTCCATCATTCAATGCTAATTGCAACGATTAAAGATCTAAACATAACCCTGAGTTTGCAACCTCAAGATTTCAATCAAACATGGAAACGAATATGAACTCACACAAATTAACAACAATAAATTCAAAATATTTAATATTCAATCATACTTTCAAGAACCCAAGCTATTGACACACCCCTCAGCATAATGGTTTTATCCTTGTATAATTAAAGGAGAAACTAAGTTACCAATTTGATTATACATTGTAGTGAAAGATTAAATTAACAAGAAAATTGAATTTATGTTCAAGTCTCTAGCTGAGACCTACACTTCCAAGTTGAGTTTTAAGAAACCCTTCATCAAGCTAAGGCTAATTTTCTCTCTTCAATATGCTTCTTCTTTCTAGAACTCTAATGTGGTATACTACTGATTCTCTTCTCTGGCAATATGTCTAAATTAGTCCTTCAAGATTTTCTTGTATACTCCATACAAAAAAATCTCATTCAGTGCATGAGTCACTGATCGACAGTCAAGGTCAGTTGTCACTGAGCATATTGGTGGTCCGTTGGATGTGCACTTGACCATCGTTTTAAATATCTGTTGTAGGCCTTGGTCTTTGCTACATTAAGCAATGTGACTGTGCATCACCTAACCTAATTGGCGATCCGCTAAACATTAACCAACGTCGCCTATTGACATCGCATCTGAGGGATGAGACACTACAACATTAGGCAGTTAGCATCAACATTCAATGATCCATTAAATGTTTTGCCGACGCTGATTTCCACCACCTTTTTGAAACTTTTTCTCCTTTTATCTAGTGGTGTTAAGTTGTTTCCTTTCATGCATTTTCGTCTATAATTATAGCATCAAATATACAAATTGGTAAACATAGGGCATAAGAATACATTGAGTACATCATTTTCATGATTTTTAAGCTCTATATGAGTCCAAAACATGGACTCATCAACACCTAACTTGAACTTTTGCTTGCCTTAAGAAAATCAAATATCAATCAATTCCAAAGCACAATGCTTGCAAATAGGTCCATAAGGAGCAGCACAAACATTCTTCCCTTTATTATCAAACCTCTAAGCCTCCACTAACTACTTACCAATTTTGAAACCTCAAGAGATGATTAAAGAGTTTTCAAGGCAAAGCTATGCTCACAATTGCTAATGTGATTTCTTATCAATGCCCAAAAACATCACCACTTGCCTTCACAACAAAGAAGATCCTTATGGATACAAAATCATGACATTAATTTCAAGGTTCTAGCAACACTCACACTCCCAAGTGTAAAATGACATACAAGTTTCTACCCATAGGCTTGCCTATATTCTCAATCAATGTTTAATTGATTTCATCTGGACTGGGATCATAAAGCATTTTCTACAGTTGTAATGTAGGTTAAGGGATGGGTAGGATAGCATTTGAGTATAAGTGGCTCATCCCTCCATGAATTCTACACTGAACTCTTTACTCTCATGATTATTTTAATTTTCCTTTCTCTTTCTCTTCCCAATGACATCATTTCACATTGAGCCTCAACTTTATGTCTCCCCTATGCAACTATTTTACATATATTATGGAGGGTCCCATTTTCAAAAAAATTCTTTTCTTTCTTCTTGTTCAAGCATTTTTCTTCTTTTTCTTATTCATCATGCATGAAATCCTCCACTTCTTTCTTGGCTCATTTCACAACTTTCAAATGGGAGACATGCCTCTCTTACCGACACCCCCAATTTTGGCCCTTGGCCAGAACTTTTCTTAATTCAAGCTAAATAAGGGAATGATGTCAAACAAAAAGGAGTAATTTTCCAATCAAAGGTTAAGGATAACAAGGCTGCCAAGGAATAGACTTATGGATGAAGGGGCTCACCACGGATACAATTAATGTCAAGGGAATCTATTTGGTCAAAGTGGACTTATAAGAAACCAAGAAAGGCCTAAGGTCATCTTCCTAATCCGAATTCAACCAAGATACACTTCAAGACAAACTGGGAAAGTTCTAGTTATCAACAAGCATGCCTTTCAACAAACACCTCACCTCTAATGGTAAAATGACTTTCGAATTCAAACAATTGCTAGATAATGCAGATTCACAATTTATTGATCATTTCATATCCAAGCTTGACGTAAAATTAGTCAACTCAATATGCTTCCGTCCATGTATTGATCCTTTTCACATGAGATGGACTAATTGGTGAGTCAATACATGTTTCTCATCTATGACACTATCTGAATCAAAGATATTGAAAATCAATGCTCGAATCTCCAAGGACCTTGAGATATGACAAAATTCTTTTGAAATGGCTTTTCATATATGCACAGGTATTTTCCCAAAATTCAAAGGACATCATCATCACTCATCATTCAAAAGACATCCATCAAAATATATTAAGAAGAAGTTATTAGCTATTACAACCCAAAATAATATTTACAAACACAATGTAAAAGAATATTTACAAAGAAAAAGTAGAAGGTTGACTTAATTACACATCAATGAAAGCCAAAAATAAACATAACCTGTTGTCTCAGCCAAATAAAATAGCATCATAAATACTAGGATCCTAAATGCTCACCCCCTCCTTAAAAATATTATCCTCAATGTATAAGAACAATAATAACAAAGCTCAAAGGGAAGGAGTAAGATAAAGAATCCCCTACACACTGAGCATTGTGGTACTGTTGAAATGAAGAAAAGATAGTAGCATCACATGCTCCAGCTCAGCTGCACCGGATAATCCACTCGTCTCAATCATGTACCTTTCCTGAAGTGACTTTTATGATGGCTGCAATGATGGCTTCCTTTTCCTAGAAAAACATTCTTCTCCGCCTTGCCTTGTTCTTTGCCCTCCTGGTGTCAAATTGATCGGACAAGGTCTTCTCTCTAGCCTTCTCTGCCTTTGTTTTGTGAATGTTCTCCATGAGCACATGCTTGTTCTTGAAAATATTATCCTTCACCTTCATGAACATATGAGGGTACTTGTTTTGCCTAGAGTTAGCCATAGATAATTTGTTTCTGGGAGGCTATGCAAGTTTATAGGCCATCCATCATACTAGCTCAAGGATCTAAAAAGGGCCAATATACCTTGGGCTAAACTTTCCCTTCTTCCTTAACTGCATAAAACCCTTCATAGGTGAAATCCTCAACCTAACCTATTAGGAGGAATCATACAAAGACAATGAGGGTGACAAGGGTGATATTTTTTATGATAATAAACTCAATCCCAATGAAAATGACAACAAGTAGCTTCTATAAGAGTATTTTGTATTTAGGAAGTGAATAAGATGAATATATGAAAAAAGAAAGTGAAAAAGGGCATTTAAAGAGAAATAGGCCAGTGAGGTGGTGCAACTTTGGTGATATCGAGTTACACCACCAAACACATAGTGATCCGCCGAATATGCTAAGACTATTTTTTCTTATAGCAACTAAAGCTCATACAAATACACCATAAGGTGGTGAAGTTGTATATCACCAAAAAACTATTAGCGATACATCCAATTTGCAATGATGACCGCAAAAATTGATAATATTTGAAGGACCATTAGCTAACCCAAAAGGCGGTCAAAATCGAAGTCGTTGTTTCAACTTGGCAATTTGCCAATTTGCAACATTGACCACCAAAATTGATAGAACCACAAGAGTTATCAATCGACCCAAAAGACGGTCAATATTAAGGTCACCATTTAAACTCGATGATTCACCGAACAACGATTTTGTTGATTTTTACATCCCTCTTCAAAACTTTAACTTTCTCAAACCTGCACCTAAAAATATGTTATTCACAACCATGCACCTTGCTTTGCCTCCTAAGAAGTGACTTATTTGATGTTATGGCATGATGGAGTTCATTGCAAGTCACGGTTCGTCAACATGGTTGAGGACTGGCACCACCTGGAGATTTTTAGGTTGCTTCATAGCTTTACATATGTTGAATATGACCTCTTCATCATTCATCCTAAATTTTAAATCACGTCTCTCCATAACAGCTAATGCCTTACCTATAGCTTAAATGGTCTATCAAGTATAATTGGCACATCCACATCCACCTCACAGTCAAGGACCACAAAATCAGCCGATAAAATAAACTTGCATACCTTTACCAACACATCATGTAAAATACCAAATCATATTTTGATGGACCAATCCTCCATAAGCAACTCATCATTGTTAGAGAAGGAGTTTCTAAGTCCAATTCCTCAAAAAATGGCCCAACACATAAGGTTAATATTGTTTCCAAGATCGCACAAAACTTGGCAAATTTGTGAACCCTAATATTACGTGGAACAGTGAGGCACCTAGCATTCTTTCTTTGCCACAATGTTATTTGTAACTCTCGCACTACAATGGCATGATACTTTGATTGTCTCACATTCAAGATTCCTTTTCTTATCACGAGCTCTTTCTTAAATTTTGCATAGCCTGACATCTCCATAAGAGCTTCAACCAATGAAATATTGATTGAAAGAGAATTGAAAATTGAAAATTTTTCAAACTTGGTTTTATCACTGTTTGTCTTTAGCCTTTATGGAAAAGGAGGATCAATATTCACTTGAGGTGCTTTCATTTTTCAAGATGAGGAGAAATTTTTGGGGGATGCATTTTTAACATAGCTTGGTTCACCCCCAACTCACTCCCAGAATTGGCAAGAGAGTGACCTTGCTGTAATGAACCCCAATTTAGAAGCCCTGAGTGTAGAAACATCATCCTGGAAAATAACTGGGAATTTATTTTATGGGACCACTTATGGCTCGTAAGTTGTTATATGACCCGTAGGATTTGTTCTTAAGGATAGAACTTCTAGAAGGGGAAAAGTTTCCAAGTGCGGGGTATGCCATGGACCAAGTTATAGCCCATGTGGTATGTTACAGCTCGTTGATAGGTTTGTGAATGGTACTCCAGACATAAAGGAAATTTAGAGTTTTCAGGAAGGTGACTTTTGAGTTATCAGACAGCTCATGAAATAGGATACAACCTGTGTAGGGATTTGTGGAATGAGTCCAAAACAAGGTGAAAATTTTACTAAATGTGGAAGGACTCTACGAGTCTAACCACGTCCCTTAAGTAATGCACTGGCCATATTATCGACCGTGGTTTTCAATTAACCAAAATTCAGGTTTTAGGATTCTCAGGTGTTCCATCAAATAAGGGGACTTACGGTCCATAATCAGGGTCTCGTAGGTCAACTTTGATAGTTGTTGTGAGGGGGCAATTTTTACATTTCCATCAATTTTATTCAAAAACCATGTCATTTTAGCTATGGAAAAGGAATCTATATTAGCCTTTAAGCCGTAATTTCCATCATTCTACACTCTCAAATTCTCAAAGGAAAAAGAGGCTCTCAAGAATAGACAAGAACTAGGCTAGGGTTTTAAAGCTTCTTCCCCAAAGTTCCTTAATTTTGTTTCTCTCTAGTTCCCCCAGTATGTGAGTTAATTTTTTAGTATACTTTCACCAATAGAGTTCCCTACAAAGAATTTTACCTTTTCTTTAAGTTCCTAAAGTCTAAATGCATGTTTATGATGATTTCACAATCCTTATCTTACTATATAATGATCAAGAAGTTAAATGACTATTTTGCTAAGTAAATATATACATATTTGAAGTGTGATGTTGATTCCATGATGGTATCAATATGGTTTAAGGTTGGGTGATTTTGATGTTCCTTTTTAAAAGAATTTCCTTAAGACTTATGTGATTTATGATTGTTCCATGCATCAATTAAGCCCACCTTATTTTGAATAAAAGTTTTCCATGAATCATGACTATGACTAAGGCATTTAACAAAAGCTTCAAAGTTAAAGTTTACAAAAGATATATGTATGATGATTATTACCCTACTAGATGTTAAAGAAAGATTCTCAAGATCGACCTACTCCTATGATTGCTATTTATGATTCTATGAGTATGATTTAAAAGATTCCGTGAGATGATATAGCATCGAGAGGACTAAAAATTGGGACTTATTCCGTTAGTTGAGGCGTGACCCCATGAAGCTAAATGTCAATGTCTCTAACTATGTTCCACTATAAGAGCCTTATAGACTAGGCTAGTGGGTCCATGTAGGCCCAAAAGTTATGAAAGATGCAATTGCAAAGTATTAAGTTTCAGATATCTACCTTGGAGAGTAGATTTCCCTTTTCCCAATGGAAGGAGTTCATTGGATTCCACATAGTACCTCACATGGTCTTACTATCGGTTATGGTCCATTACCACAAGTTTACGTGATCTTATGATATGTCTTTAATTTATATGTTTCCTTGTGCATTGTCTCATATTGACCTGAGCCATATTCCTTATGCATGTGTAAGTTTATTTCAGGACTCTTTAATCCTATGTATACTTATATCTTATGTTTAAATTATGATGGAATTATAATTTCATCCTTGCATTGCATCTCACATACTTAGTATATCAAATATGCTAACACATATTTGCCTGGATGATTTAACTATGTAGGGATAGTCACTCCTCCTTTGGCTCATGGCTAGTAGTTGGCTTTTGAGACTACCTTATCATAGTGGTGAACCTTTAGTTAGGGGCTCCACCAATTTTCCACTCCATTCTGTATTTGTTTTTAGATAATATATTTATAGCCCTTTTGAGGCTTTCACTTTCTAGGTTGTCTATTATAGATATTCTTTCTTTTAATCAAAACTGACCATACTGGTTCCATTCATTATGCATTAGTGGTATGCTTATAGACAAGTGATGTTTTCTAATTTCTGCTTATTTTAATGTTGCTTGCACAAGATTTCTCTTAGCCCCTTCCCCTTATTATTTTTCGCAATATATTTCTATTGCCAATTCATGCTTGAGGTGCTTAGATGACTTGGATGAGGTGACTTTTGGTATCTCATTCATCGTATGATGACTAGGCCCCATGGTCGGGTCATCAGAAACTTGGTATCAGCGCATAGGGTTTTAAAACGATCCTTGGATGTCCATGCATACCCCATGACATAGAGTCTCATTCAAGGTTGTGAAGTGCGTCACTATCTTGAATGAGAGGCTATGAGATGGTTTGGGAAAGTCTTCCCTTCTTTTCTCATTTAATACGCGCCTTAGAGTTAAGTAAGGTTTTTCACAAACTAATTATAGGCTTTTGTTTCTTTCTAGATCATGCCGCCCCGGAGAGCTCCCCACTAACAATACACCACTAACAATACACTCTGAAAAGCAAACAGCTCCACTCCACATGGATGAAGGAGTGTCTCATGTGGAGTTTAGATCTGCTTACATGGTGTTGGACGAAGATTTGGGTAATCAACCCAATAGGGAGATATTTATACCTTCCCAAGTGCCTACCCTAGCCGCCAGAGTCCGTGACATCATGTGAATGAACCCGTCGTAATTCTATGGGTCAAAGGCAGATGAGGACCCTATGGAGTTTATTGACAATGCCTATTGGGTTATGGCGGTAATTGGGGTGCCATCAGAGTACAAAGCTGAGTTGGTGGCTCAACAACTTAAAGGATTTTCCAAGATTTTGTATGAGCAGTAGGCTGACGAGAGAGGCAAAGCAGTGGATCCTATTAATGGGGGAGAAATTCAAGTGTGCCTTCCTAGACTGGTTCTTCCCTGTTAAGATTAAGGAGGCGAAGGTCCATGAATTCATTAACTAGACGTAAGGGAGCATGAGTATGAGGCGTATTCCCTAAAGTTCACCAAATTGTCCAAGTATGCTCCATTTATGGTCACGGATCTGACGTCTCACATGAGCAAATTTATTTTGGGTGTCTCCGAGTTGGTCTCAAAAAAATGCAAGACGGTGATATTGTTCAAGGAGATAGAAGTTTCCTTCCTAATGACTTACGTCTAACACGTTGAAGAGGAGAAGATCTAAGAAGAGAAAGGGAGTCGAAGTAGGCTCATGTGGATGGTGGAAACTATTCTTACCAAAGAAGTGCTGGCTACAAATCACAAGGTGCCCCAAGTCAAGGATCCACCAACACTCCTCCTCCTCGAAAGGACAAAGAGGTTGCCTTAAAGTCCTAAACTCCTAATTGCCCTAAGTGTGGAAGACCCTATAAGAGTGAATGCTTAGTCGTGTCCAATGGTTGCTTTACTTGTGAAAAGCTTGGCCACCATATCTAGAACTATAGAAGTGGAGACATCAGACCCCAAGGCCAGAAGGGTCAAGCTCAAGGTGCCCCAAGGACCAACCAATTTTATGCACTTCATGATCGTCAAGAGGTTGATGAAGCCCCAAACATGGTCACCGGTATGTTACGGGTTTATGATTTTGATGCATATGCGCTTCTAGATCCGAAAGCCAAGTTGTATTTTGTAACCCCATTCTTTGCATATAAGTTCCATGCATTTCCTGAAATCCTTAATGAGCCCTTTGTGGTGAGTAACCCTGCGACAGAGTCTGTCACAACCCGAAGAGTCTATAGGGGTTGTCTCATTTCTATTTTGCATAAAGTCATCCCATGTGATTTAGTTGATCTCTCCACGGTAGACTTTTTTGATATAATCTTGGGGATGGATTGGTTGCATGCTTCCTACGCC
Source organism: Solanum clarkiae (assembly GCA_011800125.2). NCBI lineage: Eukaryota > Viridiplantae > Streptophyta > Magnoliopsida > Solanales > Solanaceae > Solanum > Solanum clarkiae. The sequence continues at coordinate 21,052 of JAABOM020081520.1, read as the reverse complement.
TCCATTTATTGTAGAACCCATAGGGTTAAATTCTAATTCCCCAATGAGCCAGTTCTTGAAGGGGAGGGTAGCAACTCTTCATGTAGGGCCCCCTAGATGATTTCCAAGGGGTATATCTACCACTTGGTGAGCGTCAAAGATGTCTCATCTAAAGTTCCTTTTCTTGAGTTAGTACCTACTATAAATGAGTTCCCTTGTAACACCCCATAACTCTATGCTCTTGTGTATCCATATTTCAATCCTCACTTTTTAGGTAGGAGGTGAATTAAGGTCGTGGGGATCTTCTAGTACTTAGACGAGTTCAAGACTTCCCTATGAGTTGAGTTTTGGGCATTGGTTTATGTAAGGGGAAAATTTGAATAAGCATAAATCTTAGAAAACAAAGAAATGGACAGCCCACAACATTTCAAATCAAAGCCCTTTGAGTTAGCTTTCCAGCGCACTTGGTTTCACCTTATTCCGAGTTAGGATGAAATAGTTATGGCCATTTTTGTGAGACCCTCCCATGCAGTGATGTCACACGGGCACTTAGATGGACACTGTTTGGATGAGTCATGTGCAATGTTTGGGGATGGAAAAGGCCTTTTTTGGCCTAAGGCATGGGGCACAGCCAGTGGCACAGGCCGTGTGGCTTGCCACTGACCATGTGGTTGGTCATGGAGGCGAGCAAGTGAAGAGTAGCAGGCGTGTGAGGGAGTTTTTTTGCCAAGTGTTGTGCCACGGCCATCCTCGCAGACCATGGAAAGGTTCATGAATAGTTTGTCCTGGTGTAGAGCCTCCTGGCCACATTTTTCTCACCAAGTGTAACTCCATGGACCACTATACAGACTGTGTAGCATCACATGGCCAATGGAGGCTCCCGTTAAAGTGACGAAACATGATTTTTGCAAAGTATCCCAACTTCCAATTTTTGACCAAGTCTTACCTCACGGGCACTCCACATGACCCATGGAGTGCCACATGACCCATGTGGGCCTCAGTGGGGCATCACTTTTCCAATTTTTTCATCCATTCACTAATGGCATTTTCATGAATTTAATCCATTCTAATGACCTTTTTAGAGTTCCAATGCTATCTTAACCTCCCCAAAAGACTTAAACCCTATTCCAAAAGATCAAACTCATTACTCTCAACTTGAATACACTCTCACATTCTCTCAAGAGCCTTCACCAAGAACCCAATACAAATTCAAAGAAACTCAAGAACAAATGTTGAATTTCAAAACAACATTCCAAGCTTCTATTCTTTCCCAACTCAATTTCAAGAAACTCAAGGTCTAAGGTATGTAGGTTTCAACCATTGGGTATTTTCACCCATGGTGCCTAACCTTCCTTTTTACCTAAATCGCATATTTCTAAGATGATTTACTTATGGGTATTACTTATTACAAATTTGAGTATAAACCATGTTGGGATTTCATAAACTTGGGATTGTTTAAGCATGTTTTGAGCTATGAATCTAAGATCCATTATGTGATTTGATGAGGGGTTTCAATGTATCTTGTTTGAGGGTATTACCAAGTGTTGGTAGGTGGTTTTACATTGAATTTTCTTGCATGATGTTATACTAGTATTACACACCCGCCAAGTATTTTATAAAATGTTCGATTTTGGATTCTTGAGTTATGGATGATCCAATGCATGACCTATGATTTGAATGATATTATCATGATGGAAAAAATGTTTATATGAGTTGTTTACATGAAAATTATCTATAGTATTGTAAGATTGATCATGCCTAGTTGAGTAGGTAATGCCTCAATCACCATGGATGGTATAGTGAGACAACCACCAACCAAATTGAGGGGTTGATACCTCAATAACCATAGATGGTAGGATGATACAACCATCAACTAATTGAGGGGTTGATACCTCAATCACCATGGATGGTCGGGTGAGAAAACCATCAATTAATAGAGGGATTGATACCGACAACCATCAACCAATTAAGGGGTTGATACCTCAATCACCATGGATGGTAGGATGTGACAATCCATCATAATGTTGGTCTCTTCTTACATATGTAACATGTCCTATATAAGCATATTTTACTTCAAGTATTATTCGTGCATGCCATATTGTTATATGCTCATTCATTGCCTAATTATGCATTCCGATTATGTGCCTATCTCTTGTTGCATTGCATCCTACATACTTAGTACATTCAAATATACTAACGCATACTCTATGCTTACATGATGTTATCATGTAGGAACCGGAGCCCCACTTGATCATCCTTATCCTCCACGTGGCTAGTATAACCTCTCAAAGCTAGTTGGTGAGTCCTCAACTCCAAGGACATACTTCTCTTGATTATGCTATGTATTGACTTTTCTTATGTTGAAAACTTATGACTATGAGGGCGAGCCCGGAGATTGTCTTGTCCCCCGCTCCTATCTATACATTAGAGGTGTTGTAGGAACTTTATAATGTATTAATGTTATACTCTTGGCTTCTATGTTCTATAGTTTTAAAGTTGTCCCTTATCCCCATTTATCCCTATATAATATCTCTTATTATTGTTTTATTGCTTTCGTGACCAAGGATACATAATGATATGTTAAGAGGCTTGTTTGGGGTCCCTTCGGGTTCCCCATTCGCCATGTCACATCTAGGCCCTAGGTTCGGGTCGTGACATCCCTGATGTCTATCCAGATGAGTTACTATGTTTCCCTCCCGAAAGGGAGAAAGACTTTCGTATAGATCTATTTCCTAATACTCATCCTATCGTAATCACTCCTTATAGAATAGTTCCTACAGAAATGAAGGAGTTGAAGATGCAACTGAAGGATTTGTTGGAGAAGGATTTCATCAGACCTAGTCAGTCTCCATGGGGTGCCTCATTGTTATTTGTAAGGAATAAGAATGGGTCGCTCTGTATGTGCATTGACTACCAAAAGCTCAAAAAGGTCACCATCAAGAATAAATATCCTCCCCTAAGGATAGATGATTTGTTTGATCAACTACAAGGGACCACTCATTTCTCTAAGATTGACTTGATATCTTGTTATCACTAATAAAGGGTGAGAGAATGTGACACCTATAAGATGGCTTTCTAAACTAGGTATGGTCCTTTAAAATTTGTGGTGATGTCGTTTGGCCTCTCTAACACATCGACAATATTTAGGGACCTCATGAATAAGGTGTTCAAGCCTTATATCGACCTATTCAATATGGTATTTATTGATGATATTCTTAGCTACTCCTGAGGAAAGCAAGAGCACTTGGAGTACTTGAGGGTAGTATTGCAAACCCTGAGGGAATAGAAGCTCTATGCAAAATTTGACAAGTGCGAGTTTTGGCTAGATTTGTTTGCCTTCCTTGGGCATGTGGTATCTAGAGAGGGTATCAAAGTTGATCCTAAAAAGTCAGAGGCGGTGTAAGACCCCGCCTATGAGAAGTATGAAAGATGCAAGAAAGTAAGCTTTGGAAAACTTGAACTGACAGTTTTTATGAGGGTTTACAACCCATATATGAAGTATAACCCATAAGAGGATTTGTAGAACCTAGGTAGACTGGTGAAAATTGGGATCTTTCAGGAGTTTATCTATGACTTATCAGATGACTTGTAAAATATTCTATGAGTAATAGATCACATAATAGAATATGAACCAGAGAAGGGGGTCTTTGAATGATTGAAAAGGGGCATCAAACAAAACCCCATCTACGACCCATAGAATGTTCTACGACCCATAAATGGGATCTCGTAGACATGTCCGACTAGGATTTTAATGGGTAACTTCAAACTTTGCACTTTTTCTAACTCCAAGCTACATCATTTTGATCCCAATTATGCCCCTTATCAGCATATAAAATCCTAATTCACCTCATTCCAAAAATACTCTAAGTCTCAAAACTCTCTCAAGATTTTCAAGGCACTAAAGCAAGGTGAAAGCTGGGGTTTCGAATCTTCCATCTCCAATCAGGTTTCCTCCACCATAATCATATCAAGGTATGTGGGTTTGATTGTGGGAACCTTTCTTCCCACAAGTCCAACCATGTTTCTGCTCCAACCACATGAGATTTATGGATTTTAATGAGTAATTTATGAACTCTTACATATGATGTTATTATTATGCATCGTACACATGATATATATTTGAGTCCTTCAAGTAATGATTTATTATTCTTGATGCCATTGGGGTTTGATATTATGATGGATTTTGTGGTATTAAAGTTATGGACTCTATGATGCTATGAAAGTTATAAAAGAACTTATATGTTTTAGTTGGATTTCGTGATACTCAAAATGAGGATTTTACTATAATGATGGTGGGTTGATTTGAATGACTTTAAATGGATCGGTTTTTCTCCTTTCTTTGTCTCATACTCTTGAATTGAATGCTATCAAAAATATGTACATATACCCACCACATTTGACTAAATTTACATGGCAAGATTTTATGTAAATGTATGACTATTGCATGAATTGCAAGACAAACGTGTTATGATAAACTATGGGCTCCCAAACATGTATTAATTCATGAAATGTTCCTATGGTTTGCAAGTAAAATATTGATCCCTTATGGTATATTCTACCCTCTTGTGAGTGAATAATGTCTACATGAAGGGGTCAAGCATGATAACTATTTTAACCTCAAGTGCTAACTAAAACTAACTAGAAGGGGTCAAGTGTATCACAATCTCTACCCTTATGTGAAATGCAATTCCTATTAGAAGGGGTCAAGTTTATGTAATGATTTTACCCTTTGGTATAAGGTATATGCCCTACGTGTAGGGGTCAAGTATATGAATGAGCTACTCATACCATGTTATCATGTTTTTATAAGTCATTCATGTTATGATTAAATTTTGATTAGTTCAAGTATTTCGTGGGACTAGACATAGTACAGAAAGAGGCTTAAGGTGGAGGCTCGACCCAAGGGGTCCTTATGTAAAGTCGGTCGCTTAACTATGTGTCACCATAAGTTTATATTATTTCCCTAAATGGGCTTTACTAGTGGATCCAACTAGGACAAGTTACCCACTTTTTAGGATCATGCTTGGTTTACTTTGAAAACTAGACCACTCCTTTATTCGGTGTGGAGTGAACATCGGGATTTCAAGCAGTAGATGGCTCGGTCTTACATGTCGGTTAGGATTCTCCTCCCACATATATATGATATATTATGAAAGATTGACTATTTCCATGCATGTTTTAAATTATGAATCGATCACACATATCATATTGAGCTTATGTCTATCAATTATGATTATATATTTTGATTATTATGGCATATGTTTCTTGTTGCATTGCACCCCACATACTTAGTATATTCAAATTACTAATGCATATTTTTGCTTACATGATCTAACCATGTAGAGACCGGAGCTCCAATTCATTCTCTTCCTCCATATGGCTAGTCGGAACCTTTGAAGACTACTATTGATAAGTCCTGTACTTTGCCGATAACATCCACTTACTTTCATGCTTTTATTAAGACATGTCTATTTTGGATTTCTATCTTTTGAGGATGAGCCCGAGAGATGTCTTGGCCCCCGTTCAACTCGTACTAAAGATGTTATAGGATATGGTGGTTTATGTATAAAGCTTGACTCATAATATGTCTATGTAATTATAGAAGACTTTCCATAGTCCTCTCTTTCCTTCTATGCTTTGTTTCATGTTATGATGATGAAATGGAAGTGCCAATTCCCTAAATGCCCCCATGACGTGAGTCATACTTATCTGCTCCTTAGACTTATTTGCTTTGTAATTCATGCTTATCCTCTTCCCTACAACATCCCCATAGTGTGATTCCAGAGCCTCGTTTCCTCTTGAAATTGTGTGATATATATTGATTGCTCTTTTATGCTTTCATGAAACCTAGGATATGCAAATGATAAGCTAAGATGCTTGTTTGGGTTTCCTTCGGGTTTTCCATTTTGCCGTGTCACATCTAAGCCCTAGGCTTGGGTCATAACAAGCTTGATATTATAGCACTAGATTTGTTAATGTTCCTGAGAAATCCAACACCTCGTGTCAGGTAGTGTCATGACCCAAGATTAGGGACTAGATATGACACCTCGAATGGGGAATCCGAAGGGACCCCAAACAAGCCTCTTAGTATATTATTTTCACATCCTTGGTTGCGGAAGTATAATTAAACAAAAAGCAAGTAACAAATAATTCTAAGGGAAGTGGGACTTTGGAATCAAGCTATGGGGATATTATAGGAGAGATGATTTGCATGAATCACATAACAAATAAGGTCTAAGGGGCGAGTAAGTATAACTCACGCTATGGGGGCAATAGGGGACTTGGGACTTCCATCAGACCATCAACAAATATTGATACAAAGAAGGGGATAAGGATTAGGGGAAGTCTTCTGTAATCACATAAACATAGTGGAGTCAAGATCACAACATACATTGCCATATATGTAATGACACCTCTAACATAAGTGGAACGAGGGTCAATACATCTCCCAGGCTCACCCTCAAAAGATAAATATCCATAAGTAAATAAGTCTTAACAAGTCATGAAAGGAAAGTGGATGTTGTCCCCAAAATAGAGGACTTACCAATAGCAATCTTCGAACAAGCCATCTAGCCACAAGGAGAAAGATGAATAGGCAGTCCGGTCCCTATATGGTTATGTCATGTAGGTAAAAAGTGTGCATTAGTGCTTGAAATATACTAAGTATGCAGGGTGAAATGCAATAAAGGACATAAACCATAATAATAAAGATGCATAATCATGATCAATAGACATAACCTCAATATGACATGTATAATCAATGGTTAAATTAAAACATGCATGGAGATAGTAAAGCTTGCATAATATATCATACATATGCTGGAGGAGACCTTGACCGACATATAAGACCAAGCGAGATACTACTTGGAATCCCATTATTCACTCCACACCAAATAATGGAGTGATCTACTTGACAAGGTAAACCATGCCTGACCCCATAAAGTGGATAACTTGTCCTAGTAGGATCCACTAGTAAAGCCCATTTAAGGAAATAACATAATCCTATGGTAGCACATAGTTAAGAGACCAAGACTTTATATAAGAACCCCTTGGGTTGAGCCCCTATCTTAAGCCTCTTTCAGTGCTAAGACTAATCTCACGGTATACTTAACATAATCATAATTTTAATCATAACATGAATGACTTGTAAAAACATCATAACATGTCATGAGTAGCTCATTCAAATACTTGACCCCTACACGTGGGCATATACCTTATACTAGAGGGTAAAAATATTTCATGGACTTGACCCCTTCTAGAAGGCATTACATTTCACATGAGGGTAGAGATTGTAATATGTATGACCTATTCTAGTGAGCTTTTGTTTGCACATTAGGGTAAAACAGTTATCATGCTTGACCCCTTCATGTAGACATTAATTACTCATAAGAGGGTAGAATATAGTACAAATATTCAACATCTTACTTACAAATAATAGGAACTTTTCATGAGTATAACACATGCTTAGGAGCCCATAATTTATCATACAATACTTGTCTTACAAAACATACAATAGTCTTTCATTAACAAAAAATCTTTGTCATGTAAGTTTGTAAAACATGGTGGGTCTATGTACATGTGCTTAAAATCATGCAATTCAAGAGTATAAGACAAGAGAGGATTAAAATCAATTCATTTGGAAATCATTCAATTCAACCCACCAACACAACAATAAAACCCTTAGTTTGAATGTCATAAACCATCTTAAAAAGCCATAATCTTTTGTAGTTTTCATAGTTCATATCATGCATAGCTTCAATAGATATAAATCAACTCATCGAATAAGCTTTCAATTGATGCTCATGCATAATCGATCAATGATTGATAAAATCAAACATAATTCATATTCATAATGCATAATAGGAAATACTCATGAAGAATCTAACCTTGAAATCATGGAATTTAATAAAAAGAGAGAGTTAGGCTCCATGAGTGAAAGGACCCATAGATGAAGACCCACATATCTTAATCTAGGAGTTTTCTTAAAGAAAAACTTGAGGAGGACTTGGGGCTTTACTTGGTTTTCTTGAACTCCAAAGCAAGTTCTTGAAGTCTTGAGATTGAATGGAAGGTTTGAAAGGTTGGAGAGGTTTTGTGAGAGGTTTTTGTGAGTATTAGCTCTAGAAAATGGCTAAAGAATGAGGGATTCCCGTATATATAAGAATTGGATTTTTACCCAATTGCCTCAAGTGAAAAACACAAAATTAAGGAACCTATTGAACTAGTCCATGAGAAGTCTGTGACGTGAACTTACAGTGGATTAGTGCATTTTCACGCGAAGTTCAATTTTTTCCCTTTTGGCCCAGGAATAGGTTTAGGAAAAATTTGCACTAGTGTGCGACAAGTCCACGACAGGGACTAGTCACATACCCTTTCTATTTAAGCCTCTCGTAGATAAAAATAATTTTTCGCTATGGGTCATCTAAAAATCAAAGACCACCCTTTTCCTACACAAGTTTGCCCTCTTAAAAAGAATATGAGCCAGATTTATGAAAATCATGCATGGATTTTGAGATATCCAATAAATATACTACAAGGTTTTTTTTAAGGTGCATGAGAGGTGTTACATTATCTCCCCCTTGAGAACATTTGTCCCCAAATGTAAAGCAAACATACATAAAAGGAGTAATTAGAAAACTTTCAGTACAACATGAATGCAATCCCTGCACTTAGACATTATTCTCAAAAGTTTCAAAAATATACTAAAAAAATCACCAAAACTTGTTACTACGAACATGTATGCATGCAAAAATGACATAAGGGCTCAAATTCAAGACTTGGCATCATAGATAGGAGTTAAATTGTTACATTTGGCTTGAGTAGAGTGGAATAGGTACAGATATTACTTCCTCATGTATGCTTCAGCTTTCCAAGTGACATTCTCAGCTTGTTGATTCCTCCAAAGGACTTTGACAGATGCCATACCTTTTTTTCTCAACCTCTTCACTTGCCTATCTAATATTCCTACTGGGACTTCCTTATAAGTCAAATTATCTTCTACAACACCCCTAACTTCCAAAGGCACTAAAGCAAATGGGCCGCCTATACACTTCCTCAACATAGACACATGGAAAACCAGATGAACCGTACTCAACTCCATAGGCAGTTTCAATTCATAGGAAACCTTACTGATTCTCCTCAAGATTCAATAAGGCCCTACATAACTTGGGCTCAATTTTCCCTCCTGGCCAAACTGAACAAAACCCTTCATAGGTAAGGTCTTCAAAATACTAATCATCTGCACCTAACCCAAGATCTTTTCTCCTCACATCAGAGTAGAAATTTTTCCTAGTTTGATCCATTCTCAACCTTTCACTTACAAGCCTCACTTTTTCCATCGCATCCATAACCAAGTCTGGTGCAATTACAGCCATCTCACCAAACTCACCAAAATACCTCAAACCTCTTACATCTTTGTGAGAATCGTGATGAATCGAATAGAATGAATTATGCACCTCTTTCAATATCAATGAAACTCCCCTTATGTGCTTCAGAATGCCCCACAATCGTATTTTTTAAATATCTCAAAAATCATGCATGATTTCGAAATTTGACTTCATATTCTTGATCAGGGGTAAAATTGAGTGGGGAAGGGGTAAAACTCAAATATTTAGAAGGCTCAAAGCAAAAAATAATTTTCACTAATTAACAATTTCCTGTGGCCCTGTGCACCCAGGCTGCTATGCGCCTGGGGCATGCCACTGTGTAAATGTTGGCTACACGTTTGGTCCGCGTCAATGCCAGGGACGCGGACCAGTGCATTTTGTGCCCTATTTTTCCAACTTAGTTCAAGGGCATTTAGAGAATAACATAATGCCCATTTAAATGTGAAATCCTCCATACTTAAGTTATTTTTAAACTCTATAACTCATAAAAACCCTCTTTAAACCTCTTCAAAACATTATCAAAATCTCCATTCAAATTCAACGATCTCAAGAACAACTATGGATTTCCAGGAGCCAACCCAAACTTCAAGTCTCCTTCAAGTTCACTCCAAGAAATTCCATTTTTAAGGTATGTGGGTCTTCATCCATGGGTCCTTCATCCATGGAGCCCAACCTTCTCATTTTACGAAAATTGAATGAATTCATTGTATTACTATAGATATCTCTTATTATGAATTATGAACGTAAATTACGTTGGATTTTATCAAGTATTGATTGATAATGCATGAATATCTATTTAACTCTCACTCCATGAGTTGGTTTATATCTATTGATATAATGCATGATGTGAACTCAGAAAACTACTAACTATTGTGAATTTTGAGATAAATTTCAAGGTACACAAAATGAGGGTTTTACTACAATATTGGTGGTTTGATTTGAATTGATTTTACTCCTTCTTATTATACTCTTGAGTTGCATGATTTTGAACAAGTTTCATGAACTCACTATGTGTTTGATTAAATTATATGAAAAGAATTCCTAAGTTGTTGATGAACTATTCCATGATTTACAAGTCAAGTGATTTCATGATAATTATGGGCTTCCAAGCATATATTAAATTCATGAAAAGTATCTATGATTTTACAAGTGACAAGTTGAGCCCTATTTAAAGATTCTATCCTTTTGTGAGCCATTCATTCAAGTTGAGAGATCAAGCATGATTACTATTTTACCTTCATGTTCAAGTTAAGCTTACTAATAGAGGTCAAGCATGTGAATGAGCTACTCATGTGATGTTATCATGTCTCTTACAAGCTATTCATGTTATGATTGATGTTATGATTATTTCAAGTATTCCGTAGGATTAGAATTAGCATCGATTGAGGCTTAACGTGGGGGCTTGACTCAACGAGTCCTTACATAAATCCTTTAGTCTCTAAACTATGTGCCACCATAGGATTTTATATATCTTCACTTAAAAGGCATATTAGTGGATCCATCTAGTTCATGTTATCATGTTTGGTTTACCTTGGCAAGTATACCACACGTTATCAAAGGGATGTAATGACTCGTACACCTTACACAGGAGTATCATGCCTCGAATTTCAAGTGCTAGCTTACTTGGTCTATGCCGGTCAAGGTCTCTTCCCACATATGTATGTTATATATGCAAGTTGAACGTTTTCATGCATTATTCATTACAAGTATTATTCATACATGTCATATTGAGTATATATCCATTGATTATGTATATGCATCTTGCTTATTATGTCTTATGTCTTTGTTGCATTGTACCCTGCACACTTAGTACATTCCAAGTACTAACGCATACTCTATGCCTACATGATATTACCATGTAGGGACCGAAGCATCCTCCTCCACGTGGATAGTTTGGTTCTTGAAGAAAGCTTTTGGTGAGTCCTCAACTCCGAAGAAAATATCTATTTTATTCATGCTATGTTGATACTTGTTCTTTATGTTAGATACCTATTATCATGAGGCCCCGTTCCATTCTTAAGTAGAGGTATTTTTGGATACTATGTTTGTTCTTATAAGCTCGACTCTTCTTATGTTTTTATGGTTATGAAAGACTTCTCTTAGTCCTATTTCCTTTTTTATAATTGGCTCTTGTAATTGCGTTATTTTGCTTCTGCAACCAAGGATATGTACATGATATTCTAAGAGGCTTGTTTAGGTTATCTTCGTACTTTCTATTCACCATATCACATCCAAGCTCTAGGCTCGGGTCGTGACAATCAAGTACCTTAACCTAATAAATATTGAAAATACACAACCTACTTTGATACCTAAGGATACCATCTTCCCCTTGGGAGAAAATCTCCACCTTGCCCTCCTCCGCCAATGCCTTTAATTCTAACAAAGTTGGGTCAAGGTCTAGGTCAATTTCATACCACTTCTATTTTAACTGCTCTCACGTTTGTCAAACTTAGCAAACAAACTTTCTTTCCTCAAGGTTTATAATGCTACCCTTAAAAGTTTCACATGTTTTTCTCACTCCGGGGGTAAATAAAAATATCATCTATGAACACCACCACAAATATGCCAAGGTAAGGTTTAAAGACCCTATTTATAAAATCCATAAAATATCACCGGTGCACTTGTTAGGTCCAATGACTTCACGTACATTCAAAATGCCCATATCTAGTCTGAAAAGTTGTCTTGGGAATATCAGACTCCCTCACCCTCACTTGGTTTTTTCTGGACCAATGATCAATCTTAGAAAAATGAGTATCCCTTTGTAATTCATCATATGGATCATCTATTCTTGGCAAGGGATACTTGTTCTTTATAGTGACCTTATTAAGTTTCTAGTAGTCGATGCAAATTCTAAGAGAGCCATCCTTTTTCCTTACAAACAACACTGGTGCACCCCAAGGTCACTTTCTATGACTTATGAAGCCCTTCTCTAATAAATCCCTCAATTGGTCCTTCAACTTCTTTAACTCCACCGGAGCCATATGGTAAGGGGGACTGGAAATGGGCTGTGTAATTTCCCTTTTGGGAGGAACACTAGGAAGCTCACTGGAAAAGACATCAAGAAACTCATTGACCAATCAAACCAACTCGATAGGAGGGACTCTAGACTCAACATCTATAACCAGTACAAGATGATATGTACAACCCTTGGAAATTGACTTTTGGGCCTTAATACAGGGAATAAACCTACTCTTGACCATCAAATTATGACCTTCCCACTCAAAGATGGGCTCATTGGGAAATTGGAACTTAACTTTATGAGTTCTAGAACCAATGGAAGCATAATATGCATATAAACAATCCATCCAAAGAATAATATCAAAATCCACCATGTCAAGCTCAACAAATCACAAATCTAGACTTTATACAATACATGCATGAGACAAACCCTATAGACTCTTCTAGCAACAATGGACTCACGAACGGAGGTAGACGCCTCAAAGGTTTCACACAATGATTTGGAATACACCTTAAGCCTATTACAAACAAATGGAGTAATGAAAGACAGTGGCAAATCTAATAAATCATAGACATCATAATCATAAAACCCTTAACATACCGCTGATAACATTGAGGGCCTCATCCATCTCTTGCCTCTCTTGAAGATCATAGAATCAGTTTCCACATGAACCTGCTCTTAGTGTTTGGGCAGCTTCTTCCACTTTCCTGAACCACTTGTCCACGAGTACACCCTTCCTCACATCTTTTAGCAACATAAGATCACTCAGAGATTTGGTACCCCATTTCTCCACAACAAAAACACCCGATACTCTCTGGAAAATGCCTCTATGGTTCTTCCCATACCCTTCACACTTTGTAAAAGTAGCACCACCACCCTTGGCACCTCCTTGTACCTTTTGAGTTTTGTAAGCACCATGTCCTTGAGGACAACTATATTTACCTCTGTTTTGAGCATATAGATAATCAACAATCTTGTGGCCCATCTTGCCACATGAAAAACATGCACCCGTGTTTCTCAAACATGTGCCAATATGATTCCTTCCATATTTTGGGAACCTAGGAGGATTGGGTGCACCATTAGCACTGAGATTAGAATATGGAAGTCTACCTTCAAATCATGCCCTTCTTCTCCCTTCTGCGGAGGCTACAGAATAATCTCTCATCTTATGCTAGATACCGCTAGACTTGAAACAACATTCAGTGCAAGCCAAACACTTTTCTTGATGCTTATGCCACACCCTTGACAAATGGCGAAAGAGAGCTTTTCCTTTTTGTACTTGGGCATCGGTATACTAGTAGAAGATAAAGCACCATCAACTCTGGCCCTCTTATACCTCCACTTCTCCCTCTTATTATTTGTGATCCCAATCGTACCCATCTGTTGGTTTAGTTAAGTAGTTAAAGACTTTGGCCAATAGCCATAAAGCAATGCGAATCTCCATATTTGATACGTCATTGTTGGGAAGTTGATCCTCAAATGAGGGGTAGTTACCATCTCACCCAACACTCTGAAGTGTGTGAGACATATTCTGAAATGTAATGGATAAGATTCAGAAATAAACCTTAGAGGATTTAGCCTCCTATTCATAGTTGCGGTGCGCTTCACAACTATGAACAAGACTCAACTCAATGCAGTGTGTTGGATTTTGGAGGACCATATACAACCTAGTGCTCTGATACTAAGCTTGTAAAGGCTGAATCCTAGGGCCTAGATGTGACACGACGAATGGGGAACCCGAAGGGACCCCAAACAAGCCTCTTAGCATATCATTTGTACATCCTTGGTTGCGGAAGCATAATTAAACAACAAGCAAGTACCTAATAATTCTAAGGGAAGCGAGACTTTTTTCTCAAGCTATGGGGATGTTATAGGGAAGAAAATTTGCATAAATCATATAACAAATAAGATCTAAGGGCAGGTAAGTAGGACACACGCTATGGGGACAATTGAGGACTTTGGATTTCCATCACATCATCAACAAACATCAACACAGAGAAGGGGTATAAGGACTAAAAGAAATCTTTCGTAATCATATAAACATAGTGAAGTCAAGATCATAACATACGTAGCCATACAGTTAACAACACCTCTAACATGAGTGGAATAGGGGACAAGACATCTCCCGGGCTCACCTTCAAAAGATAAATATCCATAAGCAAATAAGTCTTAACAAAGCATCAAAGTAAAGTGGATGTTGCACCCAAAATGGAGGACTTACCTACAGTAATCTTCGAACAAGTTGTCTATCCACGAGGAGAAGGATGAATAAGAGCCTCAGTCCCTACATGGTTAGATTATATAGACAAAAAGTATTCATTAGTACTTGTAATATACTAAGTATGCAGGGTGCAATGCAACAAAGGACATAATCCACAATAATCAAGATGCATAATCATGATCAATAGACAGAAGCTCAATGTGACATGTATAATCAAAACTAAAACATGCATGGAGATAGTAAAACTTGCATAAGATATCACACATATGCGGGAGGAGACCCTAATTGACTTATAAGACTAAGTGAGCTACTACTTAGAATCTCTATGTTCACCCCACACCAAATAAAGGAGTGGTTCACTTTCCAAGGTAAACCAAGCATGACCCCACAAAGTGGAGAACTTGTCCTAGTTGGATCCACTAGTAAAGTCCTTTGAGGGAAATAATATAAACCTATGGTGGCACATAGTTAAGAGAACAAGACTTTATATAAGGACCCCTTAGGTCGAGCCCCCATCTTAAGCCTCTTTCGGTGCTAAGTCTAATCACATAGAATACTTGACATAATCATAACTTTAATGACCTGTAAAAACATCACAACATGGTATGAGTAGCTCATTCAAATATTGAGCCCTTCACGTGGGCATATACCTTATATTGGAGGGTAAAAATAATTCGTTGACTTGACCCCTTCTAGTAGGCATTACATTTCATATAAGGGAAGAGATTGTAATATGCTTGACCCCTTCTAGTGACCTTTAGTTTGTACATGAGGGTAAAATAGTTATCATGCTTGACCCCTTCATATAGGAATTATTTACTCACAAGAGGGTAGAATATTGTATAAAGGCTCAACATCTTACTTAAAAATAATCGAAACTTTCATGAGTTTAATACATGCTTAGGAGCGCATAATTTTAACATAAAATACTTGTCTTGTAAAATATGCAATAGTCTTTCATCAACATAAGAATCTTTGTCATATAAATTTAGTCAAACATGATGGGTATATTTACATATGCTTAAAATCATACAATTCAAGAGTATAAGACAAGATAGGAGTAAAATCAATTCATTTGCAAATAATTCAATTCAACCCACCAACAGAACAGTAAAACCCTTAGTTTGAATGTCATAAAATCCATCTCAAAAAGCCATAATTTTTCGTAGTTTTCATAGTTCATACCAAGTATAGCTTTAATAGATACAAATCAACTAATGGAATAAGCTTTCAATAAATGTTCATGCATAATCAATCAATACTTTATAAAATCAAACACAATTCATATTCATAATGCATAATAGGAAATACAGATGAAGAATCTAATTGAAATCATAAAATTTAATAAAAAGAGACAGTTGGTCTCCATGGGTGAAAGAACCCATGGATGAAGGTCTGCATATGTTAATCTTGGGGTTTCTTGAAGAAAAACTTGAGGAGGACTTGGGGCTTCAATTGATTTTCTTGAATTCCAAAGCAAGTTCTTAAAGTCATGAGATTTGATGGAAGGTTTGAGAAGGTTGGAGAGGATTTTGAGAGGTTTTTGTGAGTATTGGGGCTAAAAAATGGCTAAAGAATGAGTGATTCTCATATATATAGGCATTGGGTTATTAACCAATTTTCCTCAACTGAAAAACACAAAATTACTGAACTAGTTCGCGATAAGTCCGTGAGGCAGACTTCTACTGGATGAGTACATTTTCATGCAAAGTTCAAAATTTTCCCTATTTTGACCTAGGAATGGGTTTAAACCATTTTTCCACTAGTGTGCGACCAGTCCGTATTCTGTTTCAGCCTCCCATAGCGAAAAATATTTTTTTGCTACGTGTCATCTAAAAATCGAAGACCACCCATTTTCTACATAATATTTTTCCCCCAAAAAAGAATATGAAGTCATATTTGTGAAAACATGTATGGATTTTTAGATATCCAAGAAATACATTATAGGTAACTTTTCTGAGGCGTGTGAGAGGTGTTACAAGTAGAATCTTGTTCATTGTTGCGAAGCGCGCCACAACTATGAATAGGAGGTCGCTTCTTCATGATCAATGTCATGCCTTAGATTTAAAATAAGATTTCCTCTCCTAATAAGGGGTCTTTTGCTCTTTTAGATCATGCCACAACCAAGGAGAATGGCACAAAGAGCTCACACCCGAGAAGGGTCCGGCCCATCCGGCTCCTCAAGCTACCCAAGAAGAAGGGATTACGCATGCTGAATATCAAAACATCATTCCATGTTAGCACAAGCCATGACTAGAAAATTGAACTAAGGATCCAAGCTCCTCATGCTCCTACCCCAAGAGGGATTTGACAAGGATTAACCCTCTAGAGTTCCATAGCTCCAAAATGAAAGAGAACCCCTAAGAATTCATTGATAAGATATACAAAGTGCTTAGTATTATGGAGATGAGTTCAGAGGATAAGGCAGAACTTGCAGCCTATCAACTCAAGGGTGTTATATAAGTTTCATTTACTCAATGGAAACTTGAGAGGGAGAACGAGGATCCTATCCCATGGGAGGAATTTAAGGCCGCCTTCCTCAATAGATTCTTCCCTATCAAATTGAGAGAGTCAAACATGATGGAGTTCATGAATCTCAAGCAAAGCTCTATGAGTGTGAGGGAGTATTCCCTTAAGTTTAACAAGCTCTCACTTGGTCGCCGACTCTAGGGCAAGGATGAACAAGTTTGTGTCGGTGGTATCCGACTTGGTGAATGAATAATGTTGCACTGCTATGCTTGTGGGTGATATGGAATTGTCTTGGCTCATGACTTATGCTGAGCAACTTGAAGGGGAAAAGCCTAGGAAGAGTAGGAGTGGGGAGTCCAAGAGGGCTCGGCATTATGGTGGCTTTCAAGGTGCTAAGGGTTGCCATTTCCAACAAGGTCACAAATTCCAAGGCCAAGGATCCTCCAATTCTCAAACCAAAGGATTTGCTAATAATAGGGTGCCTAACCCTAAGGCTCAAGGTGGAAATGGTGGTATGACTCTTCTAAGGTGCCCAAAATATGGAAACACTCATGGTGGCAAATGCTTGAGGGATTCAAATGCTTGTTATGGGTGTGGAAAGTTAGGCCACAAGGTTGTTGATTATCCCTATGCTCAAAAAAAGGGTAAAGATGGTTGTCCTCAAGTATGGGGTACTCATGTTGATCAAGGGGAACAAGGAGGCCAACAAGGGGATGCTCCACATCACAATCCATTTTATGCCCTTCAAGGAGGCAAGGAGTGGTGGAGGTTCCCAATTTTGTTGCTGGTATATTAAAGGTTTATGATTATGATATGCATACTTTATTGGATACGGGTGCTACTCTCTCTTTTGTTACTCCTTTTGTTGCTAACAAGCTTCATGTGTGTCCCGAATTGTTGTGTGAACCCTTTGAGATGTTTACCCCATTGGTGAGTCCATTATTGCTAGAAGAGTCTATAGGGGTCGTACCATGTCTATATTGCATAAAGTATCACCTTCTGATTTTGTTGAGCTTGACATGGTGGATTTTGATGTTATTCTTCGGATGGATTCGTTACATACATATCATGCTTCCATTTATTGTAGAACTTATAGGATTAAGTTCCAATTTCCTAATGAGCCTATCTTTGAGTGGAAAGGTCATAATTTGGCGGTTAAGGGTAGGTTTATTTCTTGTCTTAAGGCCCAAAAATTGATTTCTAAGGCTTGCATTTACCATCTTATAAGGGTTTGGTAGATTAAGTCTAAAGTCCCTCCTATCGAATTAGTTTCGGTTGTCAATGAGTTTCTTAATGTCTTTCCTGATGAACGTCTCGGTGTCTCTCCTGTAAGGGAGATAGATTTTTATATAGATCTCCTCCGTGATACTCAACCCATTTTCGTTCCTCCTTACCATATGGCCCGGGTGGAATTAGAGAAGTTAAAGGATCTATTGAAATATTTACTGGGACAAGGATTTTATAAAGCCTAGTAAGTCACCTTGTGGTGTGCTAGTGTTGTTTGTATGGAAGAAAGATGTCTTTCTTAGAATGTGCATCGACTATGGGCAAATCAATAAGGTCACAATAAAAAAAAGTATCCCTTGCCAAGGATAGATGACCTATTTGATCAACTATAGGGGATAGTCATTTTTCTAAGATTGATCTTCGGTCTGGATACCATCAAATGAGGGTAAGGGAGTGTGATATTCCCAAGATAGAATTTCGGACAAGATTTGGGCATTTTGAGTTTATGGTGATGTCATTTGTCTTAACTAATGCACCGGTGATATTTATAGATCTCATGATAGGGTCTTTAAACCCTACCTTGATATGTTTGTAGTGACTTTCATAGATGACATATTGCTTTACTCCGAAGTGAAGAAGAGCATGTGAAGTATTTGAGAGTAATGTTGCAAACTCTGAGGGATGAGAAGTTGTTTGTTAAATTTGATAAATGTGAATTATGGTTGAAGAAAGTTGCATTCCTAGGGCATGTGGTGTCGGGTGATGGAATTAAAGTGGACCCTAAGAAAATGAAAGTGATAAGAAATTGTCCTATGCCGTTAACTCCAACAGATATTAAGAGTTTTTTGGGCTTAGCGAGGTATTACTAGAGGTTTGTGAATGGTTTTCCTCAATTTCTTCCCCTTTGACTAAAATGATTCAAAAGAAGGCAAAATTTGTTTGGACCGATGAATGTGAAAAGAGTTTTCAAAATTTGAAAGGCAAGCTTACATCCGCTTCTATTTTGGCTCCATCAGAAGGGTTAGAAGGGTTTGTTGTTTATTATGATGCTTCTAGGGTTGGTTTGGGGTATGTGTTGATGCAAAGTGGAAAAGTCATAGCATATACTTCTAGACAACTAAAGGTGCATTAGTGTAACTATCCCACCTATGATCTTTAGTTAGTGATCATGGTATTTTCTTTGAACATATGGTGTCATTATTTATATGGGGTTCATGTAGATGTATTCACCGATCACAAACGTCTTCAATATGTGTTCACACAAAAAGGGATCGCAATTTAAAGCAAAAGAGGTGGTTAGAAATCTTTTAGGATTATGACATGAGTATGCACTACCATCTCGGCAAATTTAATATCATGGCCGATGGTCTAAGTAGAGTGTCATGACCCAAGCCTAGGGCCTAGATGTGACATGACGCATAGGGAACCCGAAGAGACCCCAAGCAAGCCTCTTAATATATCATTACACATCAATGGTCGTGGAAGTAAGTAAATGACATAATAGATTAGAAATAAGGGCAAAGGGACTAAGGGGAAATCTCATAACATAAATATCAAAAATGAGAGAGTCAAGGCTCATAGCATAGATACATAGCATGTCCAACAACACCTTTACTACACAGATAAGAGCGAGGGCCAAGACAAGCAACCGGGCTCACCCTCATAGTCAATACATACATGAAAGAAAGATAGTCTTAGAACATAGTATGAGATCATAAACATCGTCCCCAAAATGGAGGACTCACCAAAGAGCCTGGGAGAATTCGTACTAGCCACGTGGAGGAGGATGGATCAGGAGGGATAATGGTTCCTACATGGTGATATCATGTAGGGATAGAGTATACTTTATTATATTTGAATGTACCAAGTATGTAGGATGCAATGCTACAAATGATAAGCACCATAAGCAAAATACATAACATAGACAACGGGTAAGCATATAGTAATATGGCATGTATAAATGATGCTTGTAGTAAAACCATGCTTATATAGAACATAATATGTGTGTAAGGAGAGACCATTATTAGTGCATATCTAATGCCTACCACCTCCTTGGAGAGGCGAATAAGGTATGAACCCTTCAATAGGTTGATGAGGTACAAACCTCCCCAACATGGTTGATGAGGTACAAACCCCCCAATGTGGTTATCAAGGTATAAACCCCTCGACATGGTTGAATGGGCCTACCACCTCTCGAGAGAGACGATCCAGGTACAAACCCCTCAACAAGGTTATCCGAGCCTACAACCCCCCGAGTGAGGCATGTTCAATTCCCAATACTATAGAGATAATATCATATACGTACATTCCTTTCATCATCATAAAGTCATTCAGCTCATAAGACATGCATTAGACCGAATTTGATAAGCGATGTAGGTCCCCGATTACGTGGTTTGATGTGTGGGAAAATTCCTTATTAGGACCAGATTCGGTCACGGAGGCTTTGGAAAAGTGAGGTTGATGAGGGAGAGATTAAGGATGACTCAAAGTAGGCAAAAGTCCTACTCCGACATAAGGACGAGAGATCTTGAGTTTGACATTGGTGAATGGGTATATTTGAAGGTCTCACCCCTAAAGGGTGTGGTCCGGTTTGAAAAGAAGGGAAAGTTAAGCCCAAGGTTTGCAGGGCCTTATAGAATTGTGGGGAGAATTGGTAAGGTTGTCTACAAATTAGAGTTGCCTACGGAGATGAGTATGATTCATCTGCTCTTCCATGTGTCTATGTTGAGGAAGTGTGTAGGTGACCTGTAGTCATGTAATTTTAACTGAACCTAAGATTTTAATACCCTTTTATTAGTATTATATATACAT